>JARHVA010009000.1:185000-200000 GCA_037957365.1 Torreya grandis
CAAAACAAACATGACCAAGATAACTATGCAATGTACTAAAGAGTCAAACACATAAAAAATTGAACTATGAATATAAGAACATGTGGTGACCAATGCAATGTTAAATTTGACAATTCATTAATCTCGACATAAACATAATGAATAAGAATGACTAAAAATGATGATATTAAATAGCCAAAAACTATCACAATACTAACATAACTCAACAAAGCTGACAAGTCTAGAATTCAAAAATATCTAGTAAAGTAGTGATTGTACAAAAGTCAAATATAAGTAAAAATCAATAAATAATGAACTTTAACTTAAAATTATGAACACTTGGTACTTTAATAATGTAAACAAAATAATTTAAAAAATAGTACCATCAAGCTCAGTTTACTAATAAAATTTACAATTTTGGTTTCATTAATTTTATTTATCCACATTTTTTCATTTCTTAGGTTTGAACACAAAATAGCTCAAGTACATGTCCCTGTAGTCAAATAATATACTATCAATAATATCTATACATCTAAAAATAATCAGTAACTCATTAAGCATAAATATCTAATACTATAATGAAAAATATATCATAACTATCTCAATAATAAATATAATGGATCAACATATATCTCATAACCATATCATAATATTAAACCAAACAAATATGTCTCGAATAGTTCACAACTAAATTATATCAACAAATGAAATAAATGCAAGTTAAATAGGGTCATGACAAATATTTAGTGAAGTGGAAAGACATGGTAGCTGAAGATGCATCCAAAGTTTTCAAACATGGAAAACCATTGAGTACCTCACAAAGGTTTCATGAGTATGAACTTATGAAAAAATTAATTTACCTTTTTTATCTAATGAAGGAACCTTCATGTTCATAAACTAGCTTGTATCTTCTGAAAACATGGGTGCATATTCTTATACACACTTATGCACATTTTATTATGTCTTATATTATATTATGAAAATGTTATGTATACAGAGGAATATAAACTAAAATATGAGTAAAATAATTAATATTCATAGGGTAAATAAATTTAGGAAGGATGGTTTAATTCATGTTCCATTAGTTAAAAGAACCATTGCATTAGATCATGACAAAATCATCACTTAATTTATGCTATGATTTCTAAACCAATAATTCATGTAGGAAATTAATATGAAACCACCACAAAGTCAATGAATAATAGTGTTTTCCACTAGTCAATGATCATAAATTTGGATCATTTATAACATCCAATTGAAATGGTAATACAATCTACTATCAAATAGGGGTATTCTTGACACAAGAAGTCGTGGAAAAGTTCTATTTTCTATTGTATGGGTTAAAAAAACATATGGTTGGCCTAAAAAGTATATTTTGAGTACATATTTTAGTTTTTATTGATAATTTATGAAATTTCAAAACAAAATAACATGTGATTTTGAGTTTATATGCAGATTTATGGCCTTCAAATGTTACATGACTTTTATGGTTTCAAAACTATTAGTGTTAGTTTCATAACCACCCTAGTAGTTTTAACAACCAAAATAGTAGTTTTCAAAACTTTAGTGGTATTCAAATAGCCACCCTCTTATTTTAGTAACCATAATGGTGGGTTTTTCCTACATATAGTGGTGGTTCTAAAATCATAAGTTGAAAGGATATGGAAGTGTTTTGGCTTCATTTTTTAACTCTTAGGCTTCTTATGAGAGCCTAATGGGTGTTATTGTGTATAAATATAAAAAACTAAAGTTAATTAAAACATTGAATAATTTATTTAGATGCATCTATATGAATTCATTTAGCTGTTCCTTCATCAACTCATGGTTTTCATGAATGATTTTGAGTTGAAGACTACATAGTTGAGATGGTTGAGTTTAATAGTATTTATTGCTTAAGAAGCAAGTCTTCCAATGAATATTATAGAGATGATTATAAATATAGGATCCTATTAGTTTTTTTTCCTTTTAATCCAAGAAATAAAAATCTTGAGAAATTAAAAATGTAGTGGAGATGAGGAAACATGGCTTCACTCTTATTGGAATTTTCTCACATTGAGCTTCTCCAAGGTATGTCTTATGTTATCTTTATTTGTTGATGTGTTTTTTTCCTTTGTTTACATGTTTTAATTATTTGATATTGAATAATATAAAAAAACACTTAAGAGATCTCAATATTCATCTATGACAAGAATATTACTTATTTCTTAAATTTTAAATAACTTCACATTGGCATTGCACTTATATGAAAGCATTTCAATTGCAATCATGTATGGAGTAGTAGCATGTTTACAGTGTGGAGGAATGTATGAAATTTATGTAGCATGTGGATATTTAATGTGATGTATTACAAGTTCTCTTTTATATTGTATATGATAATTTTGAAAGCTATAATACATATTTAAACATCATATTAGGGATTTGTATATGGCATATAACTTGATAACAACCCCTTGTCTTGAAATAATTCATATTGGTGAAACTTAAAGTGGAATATCGACCTATTTTATGGATCATAGTTTTATCAATTTAATTTTGTATTTTTCCTTGAATTGGTCTCTTAACACTTTTCCACATTGTATGGTATATTGTTTCATGTTTGTTTGTTGACAAGGAAATGCAAGTTTCTTGGTTACAAAAGTTTATCTATGGGCAAAAATTTAAAGAGAGAAAGGATTCGACATCTTAAATATATAACATAAAAACTTTTAGATTATTTATTTAATTAATAATTATGTGGTGGAACTCGGAATATGATAATCAATAGCTGGAAGATAACATGACAAACAATGGAAAATTTCTCATGCGTATCACTAAGGAGTTGCAACATGAGTTAAAAACCAAGACATGTTGGTAATGTTCTAATATATTTTTGAGGAAGTTAGGGAGATAGAAGAGTCTAACTTTCCAAGGATACCCTCATTTACCAAATATTCACAAACCATGAGAAAGGTAGGTGAATTAATCATTCCACCATATATTCTTACTTTCCATCAAGATCTAGATGCTTCATTTGGTAATTTTGAGAATCATACTAAGGGATTTGGATCCAAATTGCTAAAAAAGATGGGTTATGATGGAAAACAATTTAGAATCAATGTCCAAGGAATGAATAATCCCATAATTATTGAGAAAAGGCCTCAATACATAGGTTTTGGATGTATTAGTGGAAAATAAGGAATTAGAGAATGTTCCAACATAGTTTAAGAAAGGAAAACCTTAAAAATCAAAGTTATCAAGCCATTATCTCTACAAAAACATCCCATGAAAAGTAATGGAATCATGCATATTTAAAATCTAATGAGGAGTTTTATTCTAAAAATAATTTTAAGTATCTCATGAAGTGTAAGGTAACATTAAGGCACCTCAAAGGGCCAACAAAGAATATTCAATAAGAGGGAAATATCTATGTGAATAATGATATACCACATTATCACTCCATGACCATGTGAATGAATGTAAAGCATATCAAAAGTGAGGTGAACATTTAAAATGAATAGGTTTTATAACACATAATTGTTGATATATTTATCCATGTTAATTTTTTGGAATGAAGAACCATTGTGTGGCCATGTGTTAAAATATTAAATCCATCCAAAATAATCCCATGTCCTTCAAGTTAAAGGATGAAACTTTAAACGCCACTCTCTAAATCAATATGTGGAGAAAGCAAAGAAGGGAATTTTGTCTAAGAGAATGGTAAATAATCATTTCACTCTTTATAATATAAGTGGGCATTAGCATGAAAAATTTAGGATATTTATCCATAACTTCAACAAAATAATTGTAAGGAACATTCCAAGAAGGAAGAAGCATCTAAAAAAAGAGATAAGTTGTTCATGTACCTATAAATAAAGAGGTAGAAAATGAATTATTTTTTCAATCATCTCCCATAGAAGAGATAGAAATTGAATAAGCCAAACTATTTAAGGAATAATTCATGAGTAAGGAGAAAGCAATTTAGGAGTACCCATCACCATTTCCAAGAAGTAAACATGGTAAGATATCGATATTTAGAAGAATAGTTAAAAAACTCAAATTTTTATTTACATATAATTTAAAATCTATCCAATATGTAAACCAACAAGAGGGATTAACCCACAGAGGATTCCTCATCACCATTTCAATTTGTTAATGGTAATATTTTATTATTATTTCAAGGGATAGATTATTTTCGTAGATGAGATGTTGTTTGGCATGCATATGTAAACACATGTAAATCATTTTCTATGCTCTTTTATAAAATAATAAAGTTAATTTTTTATTTTAATAAAGTATGGAGGAACACCACTCATTAAGAGTGAATATGGAGAATCCATATAATCACTTTCGAGAATCATATGTATGAGAAACACACTAAATCAAATAGGTTGGATCATTTTTTTTAAATTATTATATTCATGTTGATTGGAAAGTTAACATTATTTCCTTCTCAAGTTATTGTATCATGTTAAAATATTAGTAAAATAGTCACTCTATGTTGAGATAAATATCCATGCACAAGTTGAAGGTGTGAACTAGGAATTTGACTCAAGAGAGGTGATTAGTATTGTGTTAGTCCAAAAATGCAAAAAAATTGATAAAAACATACTAATTAGCATACATATATAGGCCTAGTTACTAGGGTGAGATTAATAACAAAAAAAATGAAAATTATAACTAAAAAAGTAAAGAAAAACAAGAATCCTTCACCTTACTTAGATGCTCCAAGTGCTTGTTGTAGTGGCTTGCTCAGCTTGTGCTCATGAAGTCTTCATCAAAGGAGGTTTGGTTATCTCCTCTTCTCCTTGGCACCTTTTGGATTTGTCTTGGCTTGGATAAATATTTTGGCATCATAAATTTGGCATGTGAGAGATCTTGGAATCAATTTGACATGGTAACTTTTCACAAAGTAAGCTTAAAAATGATGTTCATGGGCTCTTTACTTATAGATTTTTAAGAATGAATAGGATCAACCATGACTGTCCATCTCAAGATTGAGATATGTGGTCATGGATTGATTAATTATGTAATTAAAATACATAATTATCCTCATCATGAATTTGGAAGAAGGGACATTAATGAGGCATGGGAGGTAATAAAGAGGCATGGGAGACCCATAATCTTGATATTTATGGCATTTATGGCCTAGGGATGTCTTCCCAAGAAATGAGGTCATCTAATGATATAGATATTCAATATTCATTTCTAAAAACAAGTTTCCATGGAATTGTTAATTAGGCCTTGATTTGGATTAATTAGATATCAGGCATGATTAAGCACTTTGTGCACAAATTACTCAAATTGATCAGAATGCCTTGTTATTGGTCCAAAATTTGATTATATTGAAATTAGAAGTAAATTTTAGATGCATTGGATATGTTATCCCATTTATGATGTTTAAAACACCAAATAACAAATACACACATCTTGTACAAGAAATTTGATATATTAGAGCAATCCAAAGCACATAGGTGCAAAATTAGCATTTTGACTCAAAATGATCTGATCAAAGTTAGCTAGCCCATAAATTTCATTACCCCATTTAGTGATACCCTGGCCAAAATTGGCACTTGAATATGTAAATTTCAACTCATTTAATGTGCTTTAGTGTTTTCAGGCCAAATTGTGCATTTTGGAGGAAATTGGTAAAAGTCTTGATTGGAGGTCATCGATGGCCAGATTTAGGTGTCTATAAAAGGCCAAGGTATCTTAAAGGTGAAAACATGTTGGTTTTCATATCCTCTCCATTCAAATTCATTATTACATCATGTGTAGTATGTATATTTTTTAATCAAAATTTTAACATGCATTTGAGAATTCACATGATTGTAGCATAAAGGTATAGGTTGGTTTCATAAATCATAACTATGATAAATTACATATGTTGGTTGTGGTATGCACATAATAATTTTAATAAATTTATAACATTATTTTTAATTATTATATGCACATGGAATAAATTTGCAAAAAATTCTTGAAAATAGGTTTTGGTGTGACAAAAATTGGTATGGCATGATTTGGGGATCTTGTAGAATGTTTATGATCTCGAGGGTTCTTCCATGAATATATAATATGTGGCATGGCATTATGTCATTAATACATGATGATAATTACATCCATGATGAGTATAACACCATGATAATACTACTATTTTTGATATATGTATGTAGTGGCTTTCATTTTCCTCTATTTAATATGTTTATTTAGATGTAAATTGTATTAATTTTGATGCAAAATTTTAGTTTCAAGATATAGGAAACTTTATAAATGAAATTGTATGTTTCCAATCCATGTATGTTACATTTTTGAATTATAAGACCTAAGATAATATTAATCTATAATTGTGGTGAATTTTTGTAACACCAAACACATAACACAATATGTTTTCATCACTTAATGAAGTCATTATGAATATCAAGGAGGATGTTGTATGAGCATCTCCTAATGGAGATATTCACTGTAACCTACAAGTATGTGTATTATCATAGTGGGGATAATAATAATAGACAAAAAGAATACATGGACACCAAATAGTGAAATAATGTTAGTTGATAGAGATTTTAAGGAGTAATTAACCATTTCATCAACCTAGATTTTTAGGTTTCATAGTTGGGAAATCACTCTCCAAGAGATAGGAATAAGGTATAGTCCAAGAGGATGATAATTTTGGTATCTCACATGGGAAGATAGGAGGTAAATATCAGTATTATTTTTATATATTTTTTGGAACAAAAGCCTTAAAATTTTTGGCTTATGATCATAAATTTGGATCATGTAGATCATCCAATTCAGTTGGTAAGACAACCAATCATCAAACAAGGGTATTCATGACACGCCAAGCCATAGAAAATTGATAATTTATGTTTTATGAGATAAAATAGAATATTATTAGATCAAAATTACTATCTATTTAAATATTCATGTTCCTCTTAAAAATTATACAGTTTTATAAAATTTCATATGATTTTGAGTTTGTATACAAAAGTTATGGCCTATGTAAGTTAGATGACTTTTATGGTTTTCAAACCACCAGTGGTGAGCAGTTTCATAACCATGGTAGTGGTTTTAAAACCATTAGTGGTGGTTACGTAACTACCCCTTTAGTTTTTTTAACTATTATGGTGGTTTTTTTTTTACATGTATCAATTATTATAGAAGCACGGCAAGTTGAAATGACAAGTAAATGTTTTGTCTTTAGTTTCTGACCCATGGGATTCTTATACGAGAGTAAGGGGTGTTATTATATATAAATATGAACCTATAAAGTTAATTTAGGAAATGAATAATTTAATTAGATACATTTTGAGGAATTCATTCATTTTATCCTTTATCAACTCATGGTTTTCATGTATGATATTAAGTTGAAGACTACATAGTTGAGATAGTTGAGTTCAATAGTATGTGTTGCTTAAGAGGAAAGTCTTCCACTAAACATTGCATATATCATTATGAGTATAATATCCCATGTGTTTGGTGTCATTATAATCCTAATAAGGAAAAATATTGTATATTTGAGAACATAGTAGAGATGAAGAAGCATGGCTTCACTCTTCCTGGGAATTTTCTCACATTGAGTTACTCTAGAGTATGTTTTATGTTTTCTCTCTCTTTTGATGCATTTTTTTATTTTGTTTTCATGTTTCAATTATATTAAAATTTAATAATATAGAAATAAATTAAGGGATATAAATACTAATATAACATAAAAAAGTACTTGTTTCCTAAAGGTTAAATAATTTCACATTGGTATTGCACTTCTATTTAAGTGTTTCAATTAAAATCATGTATCATGTAGTAACATTTTTAGAGCATGTAAAAATTCATATAAATTATTTAGTATGTGGAGATTACATGTGAAGGGTTGAATATTATCTTTTATGTTTTATATGATAGTCATAAAAGCTGGAATACATATATAAACAACATTTTGGGTGTTGTTTTGTTGCATAGAACTTGAGAGAAACCCCTTATCTTGAAAAATATTTATTGGTCAAACTTATAATGGAATATCCACCTAGTTTATGGATTAGACGACCACTTGAAAATTACATGAAAAAATAAGGGTGGTTGAAAATGAAACATTTTCATTCAAAATCATTTATAAATTAATGGTTTATTTTAAAACACTTGTTATATTTATGAGTTCTAAATTTTCATTCAGGACATAGTAATTAATTTAGATAAATATGATTTCATTTGAAACCAAAAGAGTTTTAAAAACTCTCACCCAAGGTCAAATTTATAAAACATTACCACAATAAAATCCATTAATGCATTTCTTAAATAATATCTTAGTATATTATCACAAATAGAACATACAATGATAAATCCTCTATTTCTCCAAAGCTTCCATATAGAGCTCCATATCCATAGCTTTCATGCAAACACAATGAATGAGCCTTGCATATATAGGAAAGTAAGAACAATCCTAACTAATAGATCAAGCTAAATGATCAATCATAACTAAGATATCAAGCTAGAGATCAATGATAACTAAGAGATCAAGCTAGATATCAAACCTAGGACTAAAAGATAAGTATCCCTAAAGGATATAAACAACTAAAAATTATCCTCATAATATCTAAGAGATAAATATTTAACATCTCATAATATATAAAATAAGATAAATGAAATATCCAAACATAAGTGGATGGTAATAATAAATTACCTAGGTGAACATGAGTGAAGGTAAATTACCTACTCTAACATCCCCCTCAAGTGAAGCTAGGGGAAAAAATAGAGTGGCATATACATAATATGAATCCTAGTAAGAAGGCCTCATCAAAATTTGATACCATGAAAGAGTTTAGAAAACTCTCACCTAGGGTCAAAGCTATAAACCATTACTAAAATAAAATCCATTGATGCATTGCTCAAATAATATCTCAGTATACTATACATAAATAGAACATAAAATTATAGATCCCCTATATCTCCAAATATTCCATACAAATACAATGAATGATCCTTATGCATATAGGCAATAAAGACCAATCCTGACTAAGATATCAAGCTAAGTGATCAATAATAACTAAGAGATCAAGCATAACTAAGAGATCAAACCTATGACTAAGAGATAACTATCCCTAAAGGATGGAAACAACTATAAATTATCCCCATAATATCTAAGAGATAAATATGTAATATCTCATAATATATAAAATAAGATAAATTAAATATCCACACATAAGTGGGTGGAAATAATAAAGTACTTATGTGAACATGAGCTAAGGTAAATAACCTACTCTAATAGAAACCCTTTGGAACAAAAGTGTTTCATTTGAAACACTTTCAAATGAAAGTGTTTTATAAAAACCCTATCATTTAAATCATTTAATTTTAAAATTTGTTTTCAAACCCCTAGCATGACACCATTGTGGCACCAATTTCTATAGAAAACAAATGGAAGCCTCTAACTATCCTAAAACTACCACTTTGGGGCCCATAATTTTGGATTGAATGATCAGTTAAATATATGAGATTTCAACTATAAATATCCCTCTTTTTTAAATTTTTAATCAACTAAAGTTATTATATCAAAAATAAAAAGTTATTATAGAAAAAATAACAAGTTATTATAGAAAAAATACCATTTTTCATGACACTTAAGAAAAATAAGAGAATGTGTCATAAAAATTTGAAAATAATATATGACATTATAGTTCAATGTCCTTCTTCCATTGAATAAATAATTCATTAATTTTAACATATATACATATAAATATAGGGAATTAATGTTGCATATGTCTAAATTACTAGTTCTAGTACATAAAAATCCAATGAAAAATATATTAATTAAAAACGCAATAAATATTTTTTTGCTAGGTTCATGAATCAAGGACATCTGACTAAGAAATATTGAAAAATAATATGTATCAATAAATATATGTGTAACTTATATCACTAATCTATATAAATTTATATAAAAAATATAGACACCATTTAAGGAATTAAAAAAAAAAAAAAAATCTTTTTTTTTAAATATTAAAATTATAATTTACATTCAAAATGTAACACTTCATTAGTTTACAACATTTAATGATATTTTTTGGTTTTATCACAATCAATTATGGAAATAGATAAATGTCTAAATTTTCATTTGGTTTGACCTATTTATTCCATAAAATATGACATGCTACTAATGAGGGAGGAATGGATGGTTATGATTAATTTGGATTCATTTGAAGAAAGATATTTTGGATGGTTGACATTTGATTTGAATTCAATGAAGAGGTTAAGGAAATTGAAAGATTAATGAATTGGTTGAAGGAATTGAGGGAATTACTTGGTAAGTTTAATGAGTTTCTTAAATGGTTTATGAGTTAGTTTGAGTGGGTTAACAATTTATATTTAGTGGGTAAATGAATTAGTTTAGTGGTTTGAAGAAGTTAGTTAAGAGTTTTAATTAGGTTGTTTATTTATTGATATATTTCTTATTAATTTTGTGTACATGATATTTATTAAAAGGTAATTAACTTAATGAATAGTGATTAGTTTAGCTAATTGTTTATGGGGTAATATTGGTGGGATTATATAGGATTATTTGATTAGTGTAATAATGATGGGGGGGGGGGGGGAGGTGGGAGTGGGTGGTGAAATCATGGTGTTTACATTTACCCTCTTTGAAAGGGTGTTATGGTTAAAATAAGCAACAACTTTCAAAGAATGTAGAAGAATAAAAATGGGCACAACAAGTTTCCTTTAGTGGCATGATGGTTAGGGATGATTCCCCATTGATAGGTTGCATTGGGATGAAAGAAATAGATGGGATATTGAAATGAGAGGAGAGTTTAGGTTGGAATAATTAGGGATAAAATAAAGGGGTGAAAGTGAATAAATAGGGTTTGGTTCTCATGTGATGAATGAGTATGATGATAAGGATTATTAATAGCTTTGGGGATGTTATAGATGTTAATATATAATGTGATGGATGGATTTAAAATATTATCATATTGGGAATTATTTATCCTAAGAAAGCTTAAAATCAATTATGATAATGATAGATTTAATTTTACCTCGATAATTTTGTATGTGAAGGGTTTAGATTGGGAATGATGTATCCCAAGAAATATATAAATAAATGATGGTAATGAAAGCTTTGAATTTCCCAAATAAATAATTTATACAAGTGGGTTGGATTGAAAATGATGTATCTTGATAAATTCTTATATGAGGTATACTTAAGTAGTGAGAATGGATGTGAAGTAAGGATAGTCAGAATTAATGGTAGGAATTAATGTTTATGAATGTGATGATGATGTGATGATGAATGGTTGTAATATTTCACTAAATTATAAATATTTGAACAACCTGATATTTATTATAACATATAACATGATGAACCATGATATGGATAACCATAATGACATTATTTTAATATGAAATAGGATTGAAACAAATGCAAAAAATAAGATAAATATGCAAATGATTAACAATAATAAGACTACACACAAATAAATAAGCCAATATGTTGATTATGATTGTGTCCCTTATCAAGTTAATAAACTATTTGTTGATGATCAAGGATAATGATACCATTATTTTGCACCAAGCAATAATATTTGTAATGGGGTTAGATTAGGAATGGCATATTCTGATAAAGCTGCAATGAATTGTTTAAAATTGGAACAAGTTTTTTCAACAAGGCTAAAGACAATAGAAAATGGAATTTTGGGTTTTTTTTTATATTTTTTTTGAATTTTGGATTTTTCTATTTTGTGTACTTTTATGATTTTATTCAATTTTATCATTTTTATGATTTTTAGATTTTTTTGACCACATTAGATAAATCATGTGTATAATATTTTGAGATGTATGATGTTCATAGGTTCATCAAGTTCTTCTCCATATTTTGAGTCTAATTTGTATGTTCCTAATTCCATTGTGAACTCCTTTGATCACTCAATTAATGCATTTTGAACATCTTAACTAGGTACCATCATAGCCCTTATGATAGAGGGTATCTCTTAGGAGGGTGAAATGGTATGCACATTATATTAAGCATTTTATTTGATGCTATGAAGGATTTAGAGAAATGGTGTTATCATGGAGGTAAGTGCACATGTATTGATACCAAGGGGGATGGAGACCAATAGTGTCACATACCATTTTAAATTGTGAGATATCATATGATAGGATCATATGGATATATGTTGTTTTATCACTGGAAGGGATGATTTTGATATATATTTTATGGTACTAAGAGTATCTAGAAGTTTTAGGATCTTAGGATTCTCTTATGTTTTAATGTTAACATCAATAATTTATTGTAAAAGTAATGTAGAGTTGTCTTGTAGTTGTGATGGCATAGGGGGAGATTGAATTCTTCATCTATTAGTGCCTAAGAAAGGATTTCACCAATAAATTATTTTTTATTTTATTTATCCTATAACTCCTCAAAGAGGTTTTCACTAGTGGAGTTCAATTATCTAATTTTTGTTTCTTTTTTATTTTTGTATTTATTATGACTAAGGTACTCTTATTATTCCCAAAATATGCTGATGTATCTAGAATAATTTTGAAACCACTTTTGTGATCCCTTAGTGGGATGTCATCTCAAAGTCCCATGAATTTGGTGATAAATTCATCATTTTGAAAGAGGTCCAATGGTATATGATCTTGTTAGTCCCATTTGGTGAGTTGAGGATATTGTAGGTCAAGGTGAATGGTAGGGATAATAGTGTTAATTAAAATTTTAGTGAAGGTGACATCTTAGTAAATGCTATGAGTGAAATATTTTTTGATATCGAAATAATTTTATTCCAAAATGATATAATTATCATTGACATCTTCATATTGATCACTAGGAGGTTTTTGTTTGATTTTGTGAGATTATTTATTTTCATGAAATTGAATAAGATCTCTAATTCCATATTCATGAGATCCTAAACCCTTTCCTTTTTTATTCATCATGTGGCACATGATTTTATTTCTTATAAGATATTCATTTTTTTGGAAACAGGTGATTAAACCATCATCATACTACCAGGAGTCATTTGAGATCTCAATATTCTTGTCTATGAGAAGGCTTGATTCGATGAAATAGGTTGAGCCAAACTAATAAGAGATAATTTATGTCTTCATGTTCATGTTAGGCCTACCACAACCTCTACGATAGATGGGAATTTTATCAACATAGTTTTGCAGACACTCATTTATCATCACTTATGTGTCAAATTTACAATCAAAATGAATTTTGGTGATAACATGAAAATATGGTCCAAAATCACTCACACACCCAAATTTACCTGTACACTTGACAAAAATATTCTAAAACATATTGGTGTATCCCTGATTGGAGAAATACACCATAACCAATTTTTGATGTCTTCTAAGTCACCCTAAGTCAAATTGGTATTTTATAAGTAACATTATATGGTAATTAACTGGAACAAATACTCAAATGTTAATATTACGTAAATCAAATAGAACCTAATATTAATTAATTAGCCTATCAAATCAAATCAAATGGCTAAGTAGAAAATCCATAAAAGATAAATAAATTTATAATTGTGCAATATTCAAATATACAACAAATATATTAATTTTGACATTATCTTCACATCACTCAGAAAGTTTTCAAGCATTGGCATAAATACAAGATAATATTAACATGAATGTAAAAATGCAAGCCATGTCTAATAAATGCATATTCAAACCTCAAATATTAATGAAATTTATTATCCAATTATGATTGAATTATATCCCCTTATCTTGATATTGATCCAATAATTAGAATGAACTTGATAAATCTATAAATATAAGGCCCATTTGACATTACAAACAAGCATTTTAGCATAAAATTACTATGCAAAAATCAAGCCAAAAACTTCAACATTCTTTACATTGATCAAACAAACCACTCGTAAACAAGAGAGATACCATTGAAATGATCAAGTGACATTGATAAAAAATCTAAGGCAAAAACACACAGTTACAATTTTTCTTAGAGAATGAATCCATGATAATGGTATTGCTTTTGGTTTATGTCTTTATATATGTTTACATTCTTCTATACCTTTCCAAATCTCAAGATTCATGTTTTAGATGCCATGTTTATTAATCTGTTTTGGTTTTAAATCACTAATAATTAACTAACCTCTTTTGTACCCTTCATCTCCATTTAGAATGTTTGTGGGACAAACACACCCTATAATCTTCTTTAGAGCATTCAAACACTTCATAATTTTGAAATAATATCATATTTTAGTTTTTTCCACTTCTTTTTCACTAATTGTTATGTTTTTTTTTTCTCTACAAATCAATAATAATGCATTGGGTTTTAGTGATAATGTTATCTATATTGATGGGATAACTTCCCATAATTGACATTATCAACATATGAAAGGGCTATATCACTCCTATTCTTTTTTTGGGTCTTTATGTGTTTTCAATAGAAAAATGAGAATGTGTTGTATATCGATGAGATGTGCTACCACATTTAAACTATAAAAATATGATATTGAAGAACTTAATGGTATAAATGCCTTTTAAATCAGTAAGAATTATGTATAAAATGAAGAGGCAATCTTGTGGAATGATGAGATCACTAAGGTAACATTATCTATATTTTATTTTTCTATAATTTTTAATATTTGTAAGAACATCTTGCAAAATAATGATATCACCCTAAAAATCAGCAATATCATCCTCCTCATCGACATTATCACTAGTCCCTTATTTACTATTTTTATCTCTATAAAATTATGGGATTATCCTATTAAATGGTGAGATCACCTTGCTAAATGGTAGGATACCATTATATATTTTTTCCATGATCTAAATAGTAACATTTTTAACTTCCCATGATTGTTATGTTAGAACCCCACTAGGTTTAACTCAAAAAATGGTAATTTTTTCACAATTTACTTTAGTAATCAAATGAGATTATTCCTAATTAAGATAAATTAATTTATCTTTAACTAAATGCATCTTACATAATAAACTAGTTATGATTCATTTAGATAATAATCAATTTAACTCATTCAACAGAATTACAATTTCAATCCATCACATAAAAAATATTTGCTAAAAAATAACTCA
>JARHVA010009000.1:205000-247500 GCA_037957365.1 Torreya grandis
ATGGTTGAAACACCTATTTTGCCCTCAGTTAGCTAGTGACAAAATATTCACCCAATAGTTTTTGGTGACTCCACTGGGGACACAACAATTTTTCACAATTTGAAGCCTCATGCTTCAGATTGAAGCATCAACTATGTCTTATCCATTATCATTATATCCTTATCCATTTCCATTATATAATCTAGTCTATGAAACCAGAGCCACTGGGGATCAAACATTTTACTTATTTTTCCACTTTCCTCCAGCTCCATGCCAATAGTTTTTGGTGACTCCACTAGAGAAGAATGCACAGTTTGAAGCCTCAAGCTTTGAATTGAAGTAGTTCCAATTCTTTCCCATTTTTATTTTTCCTCCCAGCTTCATGCAACAGATTTTGGTGACTCTGCTAGGGAAGAATGTGCAATTTGAAGCCTCAATATTTAGATTGAATCATCACCTATGTCTTATCCATTATCATTATAGCCTTATCCATTTTCATTATATAATGTAGTCTATGAAACTAGAGATTCTAGGGATCAAACATTTCATTGCTTTTTTCTACTCTGCTAGCTTCATGCCAATAGTTTTTGGTGACTCCACTGGGGATCGAATGAGCAATTCTAGTTCTTTCCCATTTTTATATTTCCTCCCAGCTTTGTGCAATAGTTTTTGGTGACTCCACTGGAGAAAAATGTGTAGTTTGAAGCCTCAAGCTTCAAATTGAAGCAGTTCCTATCTTTATCCATTTTAGTTTTACACTATGGCAAATCCATGATATACTCGAAGCCAGAGAGCTAAATGGATTATTGACCCTATATTTGATTTGGAATAGCAAAGTGATTTTAACCTATTTCCTTCTCCATCTCACCTTCAATAAATTAGGAATTTTCCTCCTATAAAAGTCAAGTCTCCATTACTAGGCAAAGCATCTATTTCTACTGTTAGTAGAGCTTTGTCAATACATACCCCTCAAACATTTGTTATCCCTCCCTTCAATAGTCAAATCATGGTAGTTCAAGGCCCTTGGGGTAACTCTTTTGGTCCTCTCAACCTAACTCCACCCTACATGAACTGCCTCACAATTCTAGGAATAATTTCCCCAAGTTCTATGGTGATGGGAGAGTTCATCATGATGAACATATTGCAGCCTTCAACATAGCCTGTGGCATGATATGTGTGGATTATAAAGACATAAAAGTCAGGTTATTCATAAAGACTTTGCAAGGTGTTGTTGTAGACTAGTTCTACCATCTGTAGGCTTGGTCAGTGACTGACTAGAACACTCTCAAAGCCAAATTTGAAGCCAAGTTCAAGCCTATAGAAGATGTGCATGCCCTGCTAGCTCAGCTCACCTAGATGAAAAAGGAGCCTCATGAACCTATGAGAGAATTCATAGCTAAGTTTGACAAGCTAAGGAACATGATTCTGACCATTGCTCAGCCACCAGCTGAGAATCTCAAATGTTTCTTCATCAACTCTCAGTTTCTTAAAGTGAGTTTTTTGCTAAGATGAGTTGGCCACATAGACCTTACTGCAGCTCAATATTTGGCCACTAAGGTGGAAGATGATCTTATCTTGGCAAGAAATATAAGAAGAGACCCTAATAAAAGTAAATATTATTCATCCTTTGAATATCTATCTACAGGCACCACTAATCCAATGGTGCAAAAGCTGGCAAATGAATTATTAACTCTCAAAAAACAAAAGGCACAAGGGATGTCTACTCCTCCTTCATACTGAGATATACCAAGGAGGACATTCCCTAATCAATCATATCAAGAAAACACTACCAGAAATCAAGGGTAACCAAATCATCTTCTTCCCCCATAGGGGAAGCTTGCCATTGAAGTAGCACCAGCCAACTCAGCAGTTGGATTTCTCGAAATAGAATTTTATTTCTCTTTCTAGCCTGAGTTAAACCTAGAAGATGATGCTAATCTCTTCATAGAGGGAGAAGAAGAATTAGCTGGTGACTCTAACATTAGTTTCCTAAATCACCAAGATGAACCCAAAAGTAAAGACAAAGCATTTGATGGATCATATGCCATATTCACCCGGTCCTAGAACTAGTTAGCCTAGCAAGCTGATAAGAAAAAAATAGAGGAGTGAGCTCAACTAGTAATTTCAATTGCTAAGCAGGGAACCACTCTACCTTTTCAATCAAAGGACCTGGTGATCACTAAAAAATCAAGTACCTCAAGTACGCCTTCACCTTCAACTTTAATTTCACATATCAGTACCCCCTCTTAAAAACCAAAATGATGAACTACCTTCCTCGGTTCCTAATTCATTTCAAACATTTGATATAATCAACCATGTCAAGAAAACCCAAATTCAAATGTCTGAATTTGAATTCCTGCAATCCAACCCTGAGCAGTTGGATAAGTTGGTTTAGTGTGTAAAGAATAAAGCCATCTCTGTAGGACTAGATATTCCAAAAGTGACTCCCACATCCACCTGGAATAACCTTGTCATTACTCCTCCTGCTGCTCCCAAGAAGATAGAACCATTTTATGTCTCCTAGTTGATAAATGGACACCAGTTGAATAATTGCATCATAGACTTAGGTGCGTCTGATAATGTCATGCCTACCAAAGTGGTATAATCTCTTAGACTCACACTAACCAAGACCTTTGGGAGATTTTTCTCCATGGAGAACAAACAAGTGCCACTACTGGGACAAATCAAGGACACCCAATTTGCATTTACAACATTCTTGGATAAGAAAATTAAAATGACAGTCCTGGTGGCTGACGTCCTAGCCTCATATGACATTCTTCTTGGGTGAAATTTCTACAAAGATGTTGGTGGCGAGTTAAGTATGGACCTGTCTGAAGTAAGGATCCCGATCAAAGGCATCATGCAGAGGTTGCTCCATGAGAAGGAGGCAAAATACATTGTCACTCAAACATTAGCGCTTAAAGCCAAATTTTTTTTGAGTCTTTGGGCATGGGTAAGTACTTCTATCCATAGAGGAGGTCCATGTGGCATCAGATGAAATTTTTGAATATGACAACCTCACAATCGATTCAAAAAAAATGGTAGAAGACTTGATAAAGCAGTGTGAGTGTAGAAGAATCCTCCCCTCCAAATGAAGAAAAATCTAAGGAAAGGTCAGTTTCTGATAATGTGCTAATTCTTGAATTTGATGGCAACTATTATTCTACCAGCTCAGGAGCTAGGATTGTGTTGATATATCCTCAAGGAGATATTTTCCCCTATTCTTATAAATTGTAGTTTAGCAACACTAATAATACTGCTAAATATGAATCACTGCTACTCAGATTAAAGGCCACTCAAGATAGGGGTGTCAAACTCCTTCAAAGGAGATGCTGAGCTAGTGGTTTCCCAGGTTAGGAACTTGTACCAAACCAAAAATGAGAGATTGTGCCATTATCACAATCTAGTTTGGGATCAAATTGAAAGATTTGATGCTTTCAGCATCTCTGTAATACCTAGGGAATTCAATGACAGAGTTGATGCATTAGTTATTACTGTAACTCTTTTAGTTCCTCACCCAAATTTTAAGCGAGATACGTATGCTATCGAACTAGTCTTTCAACCAAGTGTGCCTAACAATGCCAATCATTGGCAAGTGTTTAATGCTAACAACTAAATCATCACCTTTTTAGAACAAAAAGATAGCTTTGAATAGCTTCACTTTGAAGGTAGTGAGCCTTAAAAACTTGAATCAGCCCCTGAAATAAGTCCAAACGTAGGTGAAGAATTCCTATAGCTAAAAGGGAATAAAATTCCTAAAGGATTGGTTTCCCTTGAGAAACTAATTGACAAGCATGATAAGTTCATCAAACAACAACAAATAGATTCAAGCTCCTCCTAGGAGTTTGATCAAATAAATTTGGGTACTAAGGAAAATCTTGAGATGGTGAACATTTGGAAATGCTACACTCCAGAGGAGAAACTCAAATTTATTGACTTGCTTCACCATTACATGGGTGTTTTAGCGTACTCCTATGATGATCTAAAGTCACTCAAGCCTGAAGAAATTCACAATAAAATTCCTCTCAAGAGTTATTTGGTGCCTTACAAGTAGAAATCCCAACAATATAATCCAAAGATATCAGGTACTATTCTTTTTGAAATATAGAAAATGCTAAATGCTAGAATAATTTTCCCATTCCATCATTCCACATGGATTACAAACATAGTTCCTATAAGAAAAAAGAATGGCAAAATTTGCCTCTGCATGGATATTAAGAATTTAAATCAATCCTCCTTTATGGATAATTATCCTCTACCCATCATGGATCAAGTCCTTCAGACGATGACTGGTTTAGAGATGTTATCAATATTGGATGGTTTCTTAGGGTACAATCAAGTGGAAGTTGGCAAAGCAGACCAACATAAGACTACCTTCACCACACCTTGGGGCACCTTTGCATATCGAAGAATGCCATTTGGCTTGATAAATGTTGGCACCACTTTTCAAGGAGCAATGGACCTTGCTTTCAAAGATGAAATGGTTAAGTTCATTGTGATGTACCTTGATTATTTAACAGTATTTTCCAAGCATTGCCCTAATCATGTGCACCATTTGCAACAAGTGTTGGAATGATGTCACTAGAATGGCATTTCTCTAAATCCCAAGAAGTCTATTTTTGGGGTAACAGAAGGGAAACTTTTCAGACACATTGTATCCTAAGGAGGCATAAAAATTGACTCAGAAAGAGTCAAATCCATCTAGGAGCTTACTCTACCCATAAGTAAGACTATAGTTCACTCTTTCTTTGAAAAGGTGATTTTTTTATGAAGGTTCATTCTTGAGTTCACTAAGAAGACTCACCACATTGTGGACATGATGAAGGGAAAGGCCACTTTTAGCTAGACTGAAGAAGGCAAATTGGCATTTCAAGACATCAAGACAACTATCACCCATGCCCTAATTTTGGTTTGTCCAGATTATACCAAAGATTTCACAATGTATAGTTATGCTTCTGAGCACACACCTTCAGTAATTCTATTTTAACATAACAAAGAAGGTGTGGAATCTCTCATATCCTTCATAAGCTATCCTCTCAAAGCTTATGAACTAAAATATTCAAATATGGAGAAGCATGCTTATGTAGTGGTAAAGGTGGTAAAGCACTTCCATTTTTACATCCTAAATTCACACATTATTGCCCTAGTTCCTAATACCATAGTCAAATCTATATTAACTCAGCAGGAGTTTAGAACTAAAAAGAGGAATTGGATTGCTAAAATCTAGGAGTTTGATCTTGTTATCAAACCAATGAAGCTTGTGTGGGGAAGGGGTCTCTGCCAATTGATTTCTGATAGAAACCAAAAGAAATAGGGCATGAAGAAGCAAAAATTGAAGACACACCAACAATCCTCTTTGTCTCCACCACAAATGAGTGGTATTCAAGTATTGCTCATTTCATTACTTATGATGAGTGTCCTTCTCACTTATCTCATAAAGAAAAGAGGAATATCAAGTTAAAAGTTGCTAATTTTGTCCTATAAGACAATGGCCTATATAAGAGGAACCTCAATGGAGTGTTCCTTCACTGCATGGATAAAGAGCAGTAGAACCAACTTCTGGAGTCCTTCCATAATTTGGCCTGTGGAGGACATTTTTCTATTCCTATAACTACCTATAAAATTATGTGAGCCAGGTATTATTGGCCTACTCTATTTCAAGATGCATACAAATGGGTATGAAGATGTGAATTGTGCCAACAGTTCATTGGAAGACCCAAGTTAGTTGCTTTGCCTCTTAAGCCAGTGGTAATAGAAGAGCCATTTCATTAATGGGAATCAATTTCATTGGTGTTGTAAACTTGTCTTCAAGCACTAGACATGATTATGTCCTCATAGCCATAGATTACTTCACCAAATGGGTGGAAGCTATTCCAACCAAGCATGCTACTTCAAAAGTAGTATGCAATTTCCTCAAGGGAAACATCATTTCCATGTTTGGGGTCCCAACCAAGATTATGACAAACAATGCAATCTATTTCTCTTCCCATGAGATTACTCAGTTCTATTTTTATTATGAGATTACCCTCTCCCACTCCTCTGATTATTTCCCATAAGGGAATGGCTAAGTAGAATCAAGCAAAAAGAACCTGGTGACCATCATCAAGAAGCTAGAGATGACAACCAATGAACCTGGCATAAAGAATTGGTTGATGCTTTATGGGAAGATAGAATTACACCTAAGAGGGTGATAGGTATGTCACCATTTCAAATTTTGTATGGTCTCAATGCATAGATACTAATCACCTTGGAATTACCAGCACTAAAATTGGCAAAGGTGATCGAAGATCAGACATATGAAAGCTCCATCGACAAAAGGATCATGTGCTTGATTGAGCTAGATGAGCAATGAACTATGGTGGTGGTCCGAATTGTTGTGCATCAAAGTTTGGTGAAGAAGCTCTTTGAACAGAAAGAAAAAACTCGTGATTTCTAGATTGGAGACCAAGTCTTGTCATGGGACAAGAGAAGAGAACCAAAGGGGAAGCATGGAAAATTTGATTCCTTATGGAGAGGCCCATTTTTTATTCATCAGCTCAATGGTGAAAATAGTTTCCTACTGAAGTATCAAGATGGCATGCTCTTTTTTATAACTCACAATGGTTAGCATTTGAAGCACTTCATTTCTTCAAGTATTAGATAAGATCATTTGTACATATGTATAATTTTTTTATAATCTTTAACTTATTTTGTGTTGTTCATTTTTGTTTGTTTTTGGCACCTTTCTTTTTGGGTAGCATGACTCCATAGCCCAATGGCATACTTGAAGGCACTGAGATTCTAGATTCTACTCCCTTTGATTATTTTTACAATTGATGGAAGTTCCCCAGCTAGAGCTAGCTATTGTTCCCAAAATCTGTCACTTGTTTTTGGAGACAACATATCAACTATTTTGGTCCTGTCGGCTAAAATTCTCTCTTCCCTTCTCAACAAATGTTTTGAGCATCTAAGTTCTTTAATTATTCAAGCATTTTTAGTCAAGGGACTCATAGGTTCAATGGGTTCAACAACTTTAACAGGTGAGCTCTTAGAAAGGAACAAGTTCCAAACACTTAGGCAATTTCAAAGTTGGTTCAACATCGAGGTTCAACAAAAAGGTCCATCGACAGGCTTCAAACAAATGGAATGAACCATTGAACCCCACCTCTAAAGGTTCAAAGGTTCAATGGGTTCAAAGGTTCAATGACATCAACAGACTTAATGAGCTAAGCACTTCAACAAGTTCAAAGTTTAACTGCTTTAGAAAGTTCAACAGCTTTGAAGGACTTAACAAAAAGAAGACTTCAAAGAATAAATATTGAATCGTTGAACCGTTGAACCTTGAACCAAAAGAGTTCAAAGTTCAACAGTTTAACAAGTTTAATAAAGTTTGAGAGACTTAGAAGAACAAAGGATTCGAAGAGCTAAGAAAGAAAGGTTGAACCGTTGAACCTTAAACCTTGGAAGGTTCAAAGATCAAAGGTTTAACGAGTTCAACAAAAAAGAAAAGGATCTAGAAACTTTGAAGGACCAAAAGATTCTGAGAAAGAGATTGAACCATTGAACTTTAAACCAAAATGGTTCAAAGTTTAAAGGTTTAAAGGTTTAAGGAATTTCAAAGTTCAAAGGTTCAAGGAATTTTAAAGTTTAAAGGGAAGCTTCGAGCAAAGGAAGGAAGAGGAAGATTATAGAGACAAGTTTGAAGAGATGGTTCAACTGATTGAACCAAGGCGATGATTGAACCAAGGAGCTGATTGAACCAAGGAACTAAGGAGCTAATTGAACCAAAGAGCTGATTGAACCAAGGAGTTGATTGAACTAAGGAGCCGATGCACTCTCATGGTTCAAAAGTTTGAGGTTCAACATGGTTTAAGTGACCAATGATGTCCCTACGGACATCAAATTTAGGGTAATGAAATGCTTGTTTATTTTCAAATATGGCATGGAACCTGAAGACAAAACTTAGTGAAAAACTAAAGAAAGAAGTTGAAAGAGCCTACTGAAGGTAAGAAGATGGCTTGAGAGCTCAAATTGTGACAAGAAAGAGGGAAAGCTACAGGAGATACTGAAATATCTATAGGGGAGTTATTCTAGTAGGTGGAATAGTCCACCAAGTAGACATCTAACCGCGCAAACATTCTAAGGAACGACCTATTTTTCTCCCTTTGAATAAAAGTGAGTGGACAGTCGCATACATATCTAGAAATAGACCAGATGACCCATGCTGAGGAGAAGACATTTGAGATGATTCTGTACACCAAAGTCAAGGCTAATGCCCTATTCCAGCATGGCCCTTTTATAGAACTAAAAATGCATTCAAGGCATTGAATGCAGCATGGGCCATTCCATGAAATAAAGCACCCAAGTCTTTCTTGGAGTGCTATATATTGTAATCTCTTATTTTATGCAAAGGAGATCTTTTTGTTATTAGAAGAAAAACTATACCCAAATTGAAAGGCATTACTGAGACTTTGATCTCAGATTGTTAATCATATTTCATTATTTGAATGAGAAAGCAAGTGAATTTTGAGACTGTGTGATATAATAGCTTGTGTTGTTGAGGAAGTTTTTCTTATGTCTATTTCTTAAATGTGTTCTTGTCCATTTAATTAAATAAGCAGAACTAGTGGAAGTAACTAGGAAGGTGTCCTGAAGCTGACTGTGGAGAGACTTTGTGCTGCCATAATTGTCTTTAGTGTGTTAATTTTTTGTTTCTATTTAAAAGATCTTGGGATGACTTTATGCCCCCATTGTCCTTCATATATTTCACTCTTTGGCAGTTGAGGTGGAGACTTTGTGCTACACCTCATTCTACTAGTTATTGCACACTGTTGCATTTACTTATCACTACCAAAAAGGATTCTTGTTGTTTACTGTAGATCACTTCTAAAAGAAGAGAAATGCCTTCAGTGATTTCACTAAGATTTTTCTTTTGCCTTGTGAACATCATCTCTAAAAAAAGAGAGATGGATGGTGTTATCCTACCCTGAGTGTTATTTTTAGCTTATTTATAGTATATTAATAAATATATAGTACCTCATAGTTATAGGGAACCTCCCCTTGATGAGAGGAGAGATTTGTCCTCTTTTGATGTGGTCAACCTGCATATTTAGCCAATAAATCTCCCTGTGCTATGGTTGAAACACCTATTTTGCCCTTAGTTAGCTAGTGATAAAATATTCACCCAACGTAAATAAAAACACAATGATTTTGTTTTCATAGTTACCCTAACCCTTTGTACTCATTCCATAATCTAATCATGGATTAGATTCTATAAGGGGATTCCTCCTTCCATCAAGTTGAATCCTTGATTCTATCAAAGGTTTAAAACTCTATAAACAAACATTTTTAAAAACCCATAACATTTTATCCACAAACTATATAACAAGAATATAAATTTTTAGAGTAAACCCAAAATAAACCCTACCTCTTCATACCTTCTAAGTAGTCTTTCCTTCAGTTTGCAAATAATTTTTTTTCTTTCCTTTATCAACCACAACCACTATCTACCTTTTTCAAAAACTTTATTCCTCCTTTTATGTTCTCATAGTCCTTTTCATGCCTTTTGAAGGGTCCTAATTTCATGTCAAACCCTTCTCCCTCGTTATTTCTCTAAGAATGACTCGCCATCAAACCATTATGTTGATGCGTTAAAGTGTATCATAGGTTTATATAGTGTTTAAAACACTTTTCATTTATAGATTCAAAAAATTCATTACATGAATTGTTAGTTTTGATATTACTGATATCTATGGTGGATTAGTGACCAAGCTATATAATTATTCACAAAATGAAATGCAAGTGTTTGTTGGGAGCAACCATGGTCTAGAAGCTTATATGTGAAAGATGAAAATAATTTGAGATAAGTATAGTAATTTATGATCAAAACCTGAAGTCTGAAACCTAATCTAGCATGAATATTTATAATGAAAACTAAACTATAATGATTTGATCAAAAGAAAGAGCAAATAGGAAGGGTAGCATAGAAAGAAGGTGAATATTGCTGATCTTCAGTCCAAACATTATGACAAAGCTTGAATTTCATCAAAGACATGCACTCAAACCAATATATGATGTGAAATATCCAAAAGCATAGGTCCTATCATATACCAAGTAAATGTTTAAGGATAGTTGGAAGAATGAAACTAAGAAACTAGATTCAATTTAAGGATTTAATTCCATAGGAAAATTACATAAACACATATTCAAGAAAAAAAAATGAAATGAATCTAAAATATTTCAATCAACCTAGCATAATCTCAAATTAACAACTTTGAATTAACATGTGAACATTTATAATACATAAAAATAATTCAAATATAAATATAAAACCAAATATTTGAGGAAGTAGCCGTGATAGCAATCACACAAACAAATTTGAGACAATCTTTGTAAAATTCCCTTGCTTGTATTACTTGCTCCAAATTTATAAAATAGTTTCTTCTCAAATCTCCCTCTCTCTTATAAATGATAATACCCCATCCTATATAAGACCTTGAGGTATGTCGATTAATCACTATCAAATGCTAATTATCCAAGTGTCAAGGATAGTTATATTTATATAACATTATAGAATCAAATGCTTTACAAGTGAACTAAACTATAAGAAATGTGCATTACAAAGTTACAAATGCTATTAAAAAATAGAATATTCCATTTTAAAATGATGTACATGTTCCTATGCAAATGAATATTCTAAGTTGAGATAATTGACTTTGAGATGTTGCTTGTTGATTTTGCTCTAGGATCTTCATTTCTTTGTCATGTTACTCATTTATTTTTAAAATGTTACCATTATTGATTGGATACATGTCATCATCTTGTTCAATCCTATATCTCGATCAAATACACATCATTGATCTCTTCAGGAGTCTTTTAACCTTGACTTTCATCATGGACACTGATATTTGATCTAAGCTTATAAGATTGTGCCACTTGCCATCATCATGTGTTCTCTATGTACTTTATAGTGAGTCTTCATCTAGTGAATACTCTTGCATCATGTGGTAGCATCATGTACAACCTAGGATTTTTAACCCCTTGACTTGATGCTCATCATCAATCTTCTCTTGAAATATTAAATGTGTACCATTGATCTTAATCTAAGGGATTAAATGTGCACCATTGATCTGATGAATAAATGATCAAGCATAGACTATTGATCTATTCTTTGTACATCTAATTGAATGTGAACCCTTGATTTGTATCTAGTTATCCATGATTATGACACTTATAACTATTGTGTTCCTTTTCAAGATTTATTGACATGTTGAATCTAAGCTCATCATAGATTTGATTTTTCAGGATTAAACATGCTCCATTGATTTGGATCTTGACTTTTTGACTTTGGGGACTCAGTCACTCACCATTGATCTTAGATTCATCCTCCTGAGATTTTGACACTTGTCAATCTCACATGTTTTCATACTTGTAAATAGTGAAAGCAATGAAGTAAGTGTTTTGGGCATATATAAAGACTTAAAATTATTTTAGACTAAGGTTTTAATGAGTTAATGAACTTGATTAAGACTTTGGTTAAAATTAAACTAGGTCTAAAATGAAACAAATTGACCCTTGGAAATATATGAATCTATTTAATAAAGACTTAGGTTAAAGAACTTAGACTAAGGTTTTTAAATGTGATTAAACTTATATTTAATTAATCAATTAGGGACTAAACATTAGCAAAAGGGGAAAATTTATCATTGAAGCATAAATCGTGAATATTTACTCATCTTAATCAGGATCTATTGAACTTGTGACATGAAAACGTATAAAGTAAATGTTAGCAACATCAAATAAAGTCAAATAAAGTTTATGAGATAACATGCCAATGAAAGCTAAAACAAAACATGATGTTCAATAATTTATTTTTTCAAGTTGAAATTCTAATTCATATCACAATTTCCATAATTGAACAAGGGTCCTTATTTTTTAGAAATGGGGTATGTTGACCTTAACAAATGGTGACTTCTAGGGGAAACATTGAAAAATGTTAGAACTCATATACTCTTAGTTTAAACTAATAACCAAACCAATCATTCCACATAATTAAATACCATTACTAAGATCAATTCATGATTAGAAAAAGTTTTATAAATGCATAATTAGATTCAAACATCAAAACTCAATCATGTTATGTGTTTGTTTTGATTCATTTACTGATTACCATGGGATTTAGGGAATAACTTCTAGATTTTATGACCTTAATCACAAACATAAACTTATAGCATATTTAGATATTCATGATGAATAATTCTTTATGAAAAGGGGAGGCTTGGGCATTGCTATGCTACCAACCAAGCATCCATAACCCTAATAGAGATACATTTATCTCTACTCAAGGACTCGCTCCACTATTGTCCAAGTGTCCATAGCCCCAGTGGAGATTAAAATAATCACTTTTTCTTAGAAAGTTTTTTCATTTTCAATAAGGCTCTTGTTTTTTGTATTTTTAAAATATATTTAGCTTTCCAACAAATATTGGAAACCATAATTAGCCAAGTTTTTAGGCTTTTATCAAATGATTGATTTTTAGACATCATCCTTGGTTATAAACTTCATCTTAGGAAATAATATTCTTTAAGTGCTAACATGACTTTGCTATAATAGTTAAAACTTTCACTCAAACATATGAAATCCCAATTACAACCAAACTTAGATCATAACAAGGTTTAAGATTTTAAAGGAATAATCTATATATCAATCTTCACTAATTTCTCAAAATCATAACATTAAGCTCAAAATTTCCAAAATCTATTATCAACCAATGTTTAAAAGTCATACCCAAATTTTTGATTTAAGAAGTTCTTTCGGGCATTTGGATGGATTGGAGCTTGAAAACTTATCTTTGAAAAGACTTATTGAAAGTAGAGTAAATAGATGCACAAAAAGAAAATAAATATTTACAAACATTATTCACAAACAAAGAACAAGAAAGAAACTAATTTAAACCTACCTACACTAACTCTAACTAATCTTACAAGTTATTCTATATAGTATTGAGGTGGAATAACATATAAATAGTGCTTGAGGTACTACCCATTAGTTGGAAGAGTGAACTCTACTCCCTACAAGTCTTTGATTTTGAAGGTGTTGTCTCCCAGTGTCTTAGTAATTTGATAAGGGCCAATCCATAAAGGAGTTAATTTCTGATGTTTTCCTTTTGGCTCAGATGCTTTGTACCATATGAGAACTAGGTCTCCCTACCTAAGCACCTTGATCTTCAAACACTTGTCAAACCATTTTTTGATAATGGTTTGATGTCTACTAAAGTTGGAAAATGCTTCTTCCCTTGCATCCTTCATTTGAATGATGTCAAAAAACCTGGAGTTAGCATATTCTTGATCTTATTCCATATACTCTTGCATGAACTTGTAAATTGGAAATTTGAGATTAATTGAAAATATTGTTTCTTGACCATATACCAATAGAAATGGTGATTCTTTTAGGGCTTGTTTCACTCTAGTTCTCTCTACATAAAGAGCATATTTAAGTAATTTATGCTATATTCTTTGTTGTTGAGCTACAAATTTCTTGATAACTTTCATCAATTTTTTGTTTATTGATTATAAGACTCCATTACCTTGAGGGTAATCATTTGATGAGAAATTAAAATTTATGTTGTTATCATAGGCCCACTCAATCATCTCAATAGATATGAAGGCTGATCCATTATCAAAAACTAATGATACTAGTGTCCTAAATATAGTACAAATGTTCTCTTCCAAGAAATTGATTACATATTTAGTTCAACATTATTTTGTTGCTATTACCTCTATCTAACCTGTATAATAATTAGTAGTCGTAAGAACATATTTGTGTCCATTTAAAGAATTGGGGTTGATAACCACTATAATGTCTAAACCCCATTGAGAAAAGGTTTGTCAATTATAATCGGCTTCAATGGTGTAATTGCTTTTGGTTCTTTGTTATTGAAAATCTGACATTGATGACATTATCTAACATGTTTATGTGCATACTTGAATATTATTGGCCTATAATATCCTGACCTAAGGATCTTGTAAGTTTTTGTCTTTCCAAAAGTGTGTCCACTTCCAAGTTTTTCATGAAAAGTACTCAATATTTCAATTGCTTATTTTTTTGAAACACATCTCAAGTATATACCTTCATAGTTATTTTGGTATAGTATCCCATCCTTAATCAATAAATGAGCTTATTTGAGCCTCAAATCTCTTCTTTGCTCTATGCTCATACCTACAAGAAAAGAACCATTGATTAGTAAATGAATGATTTCATCATACCAATCATTTAGTTGGAATTGTTGTTGATCAACCTGCATGATATTCACTTTAGGATTAGTATTAGTAATCATTTGAATCAATCTCTGACATCTCACTAATTTAATAATTTTCATTTCAAAATTATACTCTTAGATTATAAACATCCACTTACCTCTTATCTCTTCCAATTTACATTGACTAAGAATAAGTTTAATGGTAGGGTATAGCAATGTTTCATTCACTTTATTCCTAAGAATATAGTGTCTAAATTTTTTAACTATCTTAACTAAAGAAAATTCTTGTTTATTAATTAGAAAATAGTTTAACTCATCATTTTTAAAACTTGTGATCATAAATGCAATTGGAGAATATGAATCAAATCCATAGCTCTATTTGACTCACCATTCAAACCATTGAAAAGCTAAAAATAAGGAGAATGTGATAAGATGGAACCAAGCTATGCTGGGTGATTTTTGACCCCTGAAAACCCAATGGAAGTGCCCAAAATTTCAATTTTAATAGTGCTATATAAAAATAGAAAGTTTCTAAAAATAGTAATTTCTTGAATTCCATGTTAATGTAAATAATGGAATTTGAACCAATCCATCCCCCTAAAGATTGGTGACCTTCCACCTCCTCCTCTTGCCTTAAAAATATGTATAAATAAAGATGCATCCTAAGAAGGATATCAAACATATCTTCTCAGAGATAATCATATGTTTGTATCTATAATTTTGTGACTAATAAAACATCTCTTCTCAGAGATAGCATTATTAAAATTGAAATTTTAGGCACTTACATTGGGTTTTTAGGGGTCAAAAAATAATGAGCATATCTCTATTTCATCTCATCATGTTATCCTCATTCTTAGCTTTCCAACAGTTTGAATGGAGAGTCAAATAGAACTATGGTTCAAAAGTTATCGCTCCTAGAAGTTCTGCCACTAATTGGGGTAGAACCGTCACCCGAATTGTCACCTAAAATGTTTCCTGGATCAACTGCTATAGCTTGTTCAGAAGCAAAATAATAAAGATAAAAAGTCTTTTGTAAAATTAGGATTTATCAGCATAGGTTCCTATCTTATTTCTTATTTAATATCCTTGAAGGCTTTTATTGTATTTTCATTCCATATGACCTTTGCATCCTTCTTCATCATGTCATTCAGTGGCTTCACAATTTCTACAAACCCAAAAATGAATTTTCTTACAAAATTGATGTTTCCAAAGAAAGACTCTAATTATTTTATACTATTTTGGGGTTTTATTTTGGATATGGAATTAACTCTATAAGGATCTATAGAAATCCTATCTTTAGTTACAACATGTCCTAGTAATTTCCCTTTAGTTACAAAAAAATGATTTTCTTATGATTAGGGAAACTTCCATACCTTTTACAACATTCAAATACTTGTTGTAAATGCATTAAGTGATCTTCTTTATTTTTTGAAAACATAGTCAAATCATCCATGTATATAATGATGCATTTACATATGAGACTTTGAAATACATGGTCCATAGCTCTTTGAAATGTATTTCCTACATTAATGAGTCCAAAATGCATCCTCTTGTGGGAAAAAGTGCCCCACTTTATTGTAAATGTAGTCTTCATTCTATCATCTTTGTTAACAAGTACTTGATTATAACATAAAAAATCATCTAAGAAAGACATCATGGTAAAACCACTAACAATTTGAATCACTTGGTCAAGGGATGGTAAAGGATAATTATCCATTTTAGAAGAAATTTTCAAATTTATAAAGTCTATGCATAATCTAATCTCTCTATTTTTCTTTCTAACTAGTACTAAATTAGCTACCCAAGTTGAATGTCTAATTAAAAAAACTATTTTTGCATCTAATAGCTTATTGACCTCTTTATAAATCAATGGCTCCAAAATAGGATTGAGAGGTCTTTGGTTTTGTCTGAAAGGTTTACAAGCCTCTTTTAATGGAATTGTATGGGTAATGACTCTAGGATCAAAGGTCTTCAAGTCTTCATAGGACCATGACATGACATATCTATACTTGACCAAGAAGTCTTTATCCTTTCTAGACTCTTCATGTGTGCATGATATACAAATATTTACTAGCTAAGGTTGACCTTGAATTCCTATGTCAAGTACACTATAATCTTTCCCATTCACTTTGGAAACTTTAATAGTTTCAGCTAGTTTATCTTGATCAAATAGTCTTTCTAAGGTAATCATGCCTTTAGGAATATAATTGTCATTTAATTGTATTATCTTGTCATTAATTTTATCTTCATCAAGAGAATTCTCATTGACCTCATCAATAATATGAGACTCAAATACTCCTATGTTGTTCATGAATTCTATTATTTTTTAATCATCATTAAACACTTATAAATGATTGACATTGTCAGGAACTAAGGGACATGAGACTAATTCAATGTTTAGCCTTTCTAATTTGGAACTTTTATTTGCCATAAGGTTAGTTATATATGAAGCTAGTTCATTAATATACTAGTTCTCTTCTCTAGGTATTGAAATAATTTTGAAAGCATCTAAATACTCTATCAATTCCCATACTCTAAATTTGTATTTCTTAAGATCTGACAATTTGCATTGGTACTTAATTCTAACCTAATTAACTACTAGTTCAAAATCACTATAACTAATAGTTCATTAACCTTATGTTTAATGAAAAATTTTAATCCTAAAATTAATGCTTCATACTCTACCAAATTATTGATGCAAGGAAACTAAAGTTTGTAATAATATACATGTTCTTTCCCAATGGGATTCGTTAAAACAATTCCTACTCCAGATCTAGATTTGCATCTAGCATCATCAACATATAATTTCCAAAGACTAGGCATAACATTATAGTCTTTAGAGTTATATACCTAAGGATTATTAAGAGTATAGACTCTGAAATCATATGTTGACCTTTTCATTAGCTAAATTGTACTCAATGATCATGTAGTTCATCTTTGGTTCCCTTTAAATTCAAATTTGATTAGGAATTCTCCTCTATGGTAGCCACACGTGAGAGTAGTCAATTGACATGTATCTATTTAAAGATTTGGTCTAATCCCTACTAAGAAACATCCCATAAGCATCTATAATGACCACAACTTGAATATCAATGAATTTTTGCACCCTTGGCTCCAAAGTAAGCTGTATATACACATTCAAAAATTCACCAATCACTTTAACTATTGATTTGTCTAATTGATTCACTACTCTATCAGACTTAATAAGAGTTAAACCAAGATTTTCATAAATACCTTTTGGCAAGATATTTACAGAGGCTTATAAATCTAAAAAATAATTATGGAAGTTTTTACCAAAAACTCTAATTATTAGTAATAAAATTAGAACCTCTACTTTGTTCTTATACATCACTACATTGGCATTTGCAATCTTTTGTGATTTACTAGGTTTTTTACTCAAAGATTCTAGTAAAAAAAATCTTTGTTTAGTAATTTGAGTCAAGTCATGTAAAGTGATATTAGGTTTAATCTTATTTATATCTTCCACTATATTATATCCACTCCTAGTAGAATAACTAGATGCATCAGCATTATTTATAGTGTTACTTCCCTTTGGAGGTTCTGGATTGTTATCATCTTTAAGATCAAGAGGAGTATCAAAGTTGTTTGGTGGAGTTGAAATATTCAATGGCTGATTTTATTCTCTATTTCTCAATGGATATACATTCTTAAGATACTATTAAAAATCATGAATCTCCTTTGGAGTATCTTCAGGTTCATTCTCATCTTGAGATGGAAAGTCAAAAGCCTACACCATAAGAGTTGTGTTAGTATATTTAGATAACTTTGAAGAACTAAATGTACCTACATCATTATCTTTGTTAATCATAGCTTCAAATGTATCTAATTCATATTGAAAAGCTTCAAAAGTATTAAAAAATTCTATACAATCCAATTCACCATGATTTGAAGTGTTATAAACTCTATAATAATTAGCTAAAGATACATCACAAATGTTCATGTTCAACATGTTTTTATTGGTAGATGACTCATTGTTATTGTTATTATTTTTGCTATTATGAAACTTGTTTATAGATCTATTGAAACTTTTATAAGAATAATTTTTGTTAGAGCTTTCCCTAGTGTTACCTATTTGTCTTTATAACTAAAAGAAATCAGTGCCCAATTTTTGAACCATTTTGAGTACAAATTCATTTTCATTCTTAGGTGTAACTAAATTTTGAACTTGAGTACTACTACTAGATGTTAACACCATAGCTCTTTGATATTGTGGATGAGATCCACTTGCAGTGTTATTCAAGAATCCTAGGTTTTGACCAAGATGAACATGACCCAAAGGTAATTGGTTTAAAACTAGGGTTAGATTTCAAGCAGACACATTCTAATTAGCATTTGGAATGAAATTCAATGTAGGGAAATTAGAAATAACATTATGAACATCATATGCTAATTGACCTTGGGGTTATATTTGATCACTAATTTTCATAGCTTTAGAATAGGCCAAGCTTAATGTATTTATGACTCCAAAAAATCTTTTCAAGAACATAAAAGTCATTGGATCTAAAGCATCCTTGTAAATATCTAAAGCTACGGCTTCATCAAGCCTATATGGAGTTATATTTCTGCTAAACATCTTCTAGAATCTATCAGTGAATGCTTTAATGGTTTCATTTTGATTCTCTCTTTATTGTAGTGAATTATTGATAAAGGATACAAGGACAAATGTGCTTTCCAAATTGATCAATGAAACAACTATTGAAATAATTCCAACTAGTAATGTAATTCTCAAGCAGGTTAAGAAACCAATCATATGCTACATCTCTGAATGTAAAAAGAAATAATCTACAAGCAACATCTTCGTGAACAACATTTAATAATCTCAAAGTAGACTTAAAGGACCTTATATGTTCTTCAGTAGTCACAACACTTGTAGGACTAAAATAAGGCAAATATTTCTTAGGGTTTCTAGGTAAGTCATATACCTAACCAAGCACATTAATAAAATATCCATCCAAACAATCCATACCTTGATAAAGATTGAAAACAGGAGCAACATGAACATGTGAAGTAGCTTGAGATTTAGAAACCCTATTCTTACATGTATCTATTCTTGCTTTCATAGAAATTTCCAAAGAAAGAAGAGGTAGCCTTATCTCAGACCTTAAACTACTGCTTATTTTTGTTAGTTTTAACTTGTAAACTCTAAATCCTATTCAAAATATGATGTATAAACCTTATATTTTTAAATAATAGTGATTATATTTACACACATTAAACAAATCTTACAAAAATTCATATAATTCTTTCAAAGAATAATTAGCTTAAATATAACTCCAAACTTGTGAGTATGAGTGATCTTTACACTTCTAAGTTTGAATCAACTTAAAGTTTCAAATAATAATAAAATATTTGAACAAAATTGCTATTACTAAGCTCAAACATGTCAGATTTACAAAGCTTAAGCTACCTTTGCAACAATTTATCATAAATCTTCCAAGAATAGCTATCTTTAGATAAATAAGCCTAAAGACTAGTCTAAAACCATGAATATCAATTATATTTACACAATTAGGCTAATAAAGACATAAATATATAAAGGATCAACAAATCTTTGAATAAAATTCACTAAAATTAGCTAAGATACTTCAAATTCACAAGGTTTTAGCTTAATGGCCCTCCTTCTATCACCAATTTCAATGCATATTGATGCATGAAAATGTATCACATGGTTTATATAGTGTTTAAAACACTTATCATTTATAGATTCAAATAATCCATTGCATGAGTTGTTGGTTTTGATATTCCTGATATCTATGGTGGAGTAGAGGCCAAGTTATATAACTATTCACAAAATGAAATGCAAGTGGTTATTAGTAGCAACTGTGGTATTAAAGCCTATTTTTGAAAGATGAAATTAATATGAACTAATTATAGTGAATTATGATCAAAAATTAAAGTCTAAAACCTAATCTATCATGAATATTTACAATGAAAACTAAACTATAGTTATTTGATCAAAAGAAAGAGAAAATAGGAAGGGTAGGGTAGAAAGAAGGTGAATATTGTTGATCTTTAGTCCAGACATTGAGATGAAGTTTGAATTTCATCAAATACATGCACTCAAACCAATATATGACATGAAATAGCCAAAAACATAGGTCCTATCATATACTAGGTAAATGTCTAAGGATAGTTGGAATAATGCAAATAATAAACTAAATTTAATTTAAGTATTTACTTCCACAGGAAAATTGCATAAACACATCTTCAAAAAAATCAAAGAAAATGAAATGAATCTAAAATATTTCAATCAACCTAGCATAAGATTAAATTGGAAACTCTACATTAACATGTGCACATCTATAATCCATAAAAACAATTCAAATTTGAACATCAAACTAGATATTTGAGGAATCAACCATGATAATAATCACACAAACAAATTTGAGATAATCTTTGGATAATTCCCTTGCTTGCATTACTTTTTCAAAATTTATAAAATAGTTTTTTCTCAAAACTTCCTTCCTCTTACAAATGAAAATACCCCCTCTTATAAAAGACCTTGAGGTATGTTAATTAATCACTATCAAATGTTAATTAGCCAAGTGTCAAGGAAAACTATCCTTCTACAACATTCTAGAATCAGACACTTTAAAAGTAAACTAAACTATAAGTAATGTGCATTAAAAAGTTTCACATGATTTTACAAAATATAATATTTCATTTTCAAATGATGTACATGTTCCTACACAAATGAATATTCTTATTTAACATAATTGAATTTGATATGTTTCTTGTTCCTTTTACTCCAGGATCTTCATTGATTTGTTATGTTACCATTTATTTTTAAAATGTGATAGATATTGCTAAGAAACATGTCATCATCTTGTGAAATCATAGATCTCTATCAAATGCATGCCATTTATCTCATTAGGAGTCTTATGGTCTTGAATTTCACTACAGCCATTTGATCTAAGATTATAAGATTGTGCCACTTGGCTTCATCATATGCTCTCTATATACTTTACAATCCATCTTCATTTGGTGAATGCTCTTGTGCCACATGGTAGAATCTTGTACAACCCAATATTTTTGACCCCTTGAATTGATTCTTATCATCAATATTTTCTTATAGGATTAAATGTGTGATATTGATCTTGATTTGAGGGATTGAATATGTACCATTGATCTGCTAAATACATGATCAAACATAGATCATTAATCTTTTCTTTGTATATCCAATTAAACACAAACCTTTGATTTGTATCTAGTTCTCCATGATGTGAGACTTGTAAATTTTAAGTTCTTTCTCAAGATTTTTTAACATGTTGACTCCAATCTTGTCATAGATTTGCTTTTTCAAGATCGAACGTGCTTTATTGATCTGGATCTTGACTTATTGACTTTAGGGACTCATCCACTCACCATTGATCTTAGATCTGTCCTCTCAAGATTTTGACACTTGTCAATCTCACATATTTTCATACCTAAGAATACTGAAATAAATGAAGTAAGGGTTTGTGGCATATATAAAGACTTATCATTATTTTAGACTACGTTTTTAATGAGTTAATGAACATGATTAAGACTTGGGTTAAAATTAAACTAGGTCTAAATGAAATAAATTTCCCCATGGAAAAATATGAATCTATTTAATAGAAACTTAGGCTAAATAACTTGGACTAAGGTTTTTAAACGTGATTAAACTTAGATTCAATTAATCGATTAGGGACTAAAAGTTAGCAAAAGGGGATAATTGATCATTGAATCACAAACCATGAATATTTGCTCATCTTAATGAGAATATATTGAAATTGCAATATGGAAACATATGAAGCAAATGTTAGCAACATAAAATAGAGTTAAATAAAGTTTATGATGTAAGGTTCCAATGAAAGATAAAATAAAACATGATGTTCAATAATGCATTTTGATCAAGTTGAAAGTCTAATTCATAGGATAATTTCTAAAGTTGAACAAGAGTCCTAATTTTTTTTAAAATGAGGGTATGTTGACCTCAACACATAAATTCCTAGCATGCTTCCAACAACTCACATCTTGACTACCAAACACTTAGTCTCATAGTTATTTCTCCAAATCATAGTTAAACCATAACCACCTGAGTTTTACATGGTTCAAATGAACAAAATAAATCAAACCAAATGATCACTCCAATTTAGGGTGGATGTAATTTTATGTTAATAAATATAATTATTATGTTTTAATAAAACTCAAATGCATATCCATTTAAACACTAAACAATCAAATATAAACATTTAACAATCAAGACTTCCGACCTAGATAATCCCTTAGGTATTAAAAACTATGACACCCTAGGTACCACTTTAGGTCTAGGTTAGATAAACATTATTAAATCATTTTTTATATGATCAAAAATGTATTTTTTTTACATGCCATATATATCCATGTTATTATAATATGCTTCTATTGAATTCTTATAGGTACATGCCTATAAGGGTTGTGTATTCAAATATAAGTAAAGTCATCTAAAGAATGTACATAACTAAAACATTCCATAATGGCAACCACATTATAGTCATATCAAATAGTAAAAATTGTAATAAGACTATATAGCATCTAAACATGAATCATAACAAAATCAATCACGACCAAGCATAAATTAATCAAACATAATTGAAATTAAATAAATTATGCACTATTATACTACATGGTGTGTGTTGGGTTCTTTTTTGAATTTCTACACCTCCAATGTATTCATATGCATCACCCTCCCTAATGATACTCTCCCTTCACATCTATCTAGAGAGTGGACTTTCACTTCCATCGACCTCACAAATTCAAATGGTAGTTATCTCATAATTATGATAATTAATACAAATGTTGCTAAATCATAATAATAATGAATAAGCATAATCCACATGCATATGAAACTCATGTAGAGATAACTAATAAAATAATGAATCACACAAATTAATAATTATATGTATGTCCATACATCAACATAATGAAAATATTTTGATACAACATTAACCCCATTAATATTTGTTTAATAAGAAAATCAAGTTCAGTGAGGAAATTAGGATGTAACATCCTTCCCCCTAAAACTAGTCCTCATCCCTATGACAATTATTTCAAACCAAAGTTCTAAAATCAAATAGCACATAGTAGCAAAACAATAACAAAAATAAATTCTCTAAATAAATAAATGTGGAAATAACCTATATAATTCATCATAATCCTCCCAAGTGGTACTCTCCTTAGAGTATTGGTATTCTAGACCTTGAACTATGACACTTCCCTATTATGCAAACTAAGTTTGTGAATGTCAATTTTTTTGACTAGTTCTAATATGAGCACCTCATGATCCAAAACATTTAAAAAATTCCAATCCAATAGATGAGAAGGATCAAATACATAATTTTTAAAATAGGACACATGAAAAACATTATATAAGAGAGCTAGAGCTAGTGGCAAGGCAAACCTATATGTAATAATATTGATTACTTTCAAGACCTTGAAGTGTCCCACATATTTTGTTGAAAGCTTCATTGATTTACCAAACTTAATTGAGATCTTATGAGATTTAACCCTCAAATTTTTTTTATCACTAATAGAATACAATCTTGTTGTCCTTTTCAAATCAGCATAACTTTTTTGTCTATTGTTGGCTTTAGCCAACCTTTATTTGATTAACTTGACCTTCTACTCCATTTATATAAGCATTGTAGAACCAAATATCACCCTGTATTCAAGATTGTCTCAATTGACTGGTGTTTGATACCTCCTTATATACGAATATTAAAATGGATCCATATTTAAAACTGATTGGTAAGAGATAATATAAGAAAAATTTACCAATGGAAGATACTATTTCCACTTGTATTACTAATCCATGCAATACATTCAAAGAATATTTTCTACAACTTGGTTTACTCTCTCTATTTTTTCATTCATTTCTAGTTGATATGCAATATTAAAATTTAACCATGTGCCCAAAGTTGAATTTAGAGTCAACCAAAATCTAGATGTCATCCTTGGATCTTGATCATAAATGATTGTCTCTATGTAGATGGTACACCTATTTCATGATCATTTTACAAGCACTGGTGCATCATTAGTCAAATTACCTAGTATTAAGTGAGATACTTTGGTTAGTTTGTCAACTACCACCATGATCATGTCATATCAGTTCCATTATAATGAAAAACTTTGGACAAAGTCCATACTAATTACCTGCAACTTACATTCTAGTACATCATGAGGATATAATAATCTTGTTAGATACACATGTTTAGCTTTCACATGCTAACACTCCAAACAATGAGACACAAAATTTGTTATACCCATTTTAATTCATTTCTAGAAATAAATAATTTTTATCTCAACCATGATCTTAGTCACTCTAAGGTGAATTGAATAAGGGGCATTGTGCAACTCCTTTATTACCATGCTCCTCAAATTATCTCTATTAGGTACATAAATTTTACCATTGTACCTCAAAATACCATCATTATTCAAATTGAATCCTTTAAACTTAGAGTTCTAATCATTTTATGAAAAAGCTTTCTTAACTTTCTCATAGAATTCATCTCCAGGTAGAATTTAACAACTTGATCATGAAAGGTACTCTAGATAGTAGTCAAAGCTATTATATACCTTCTAAGACTTAGGGCATCAACATCTCTATTTTTCTTACCCTTGATGTAGATAATATAAAAATAATAGTCATTTAATAACTCTAACCAACATCTCTAATGAACACTCAAGTTTAGTTGGGTGAAGATATATTTGAGGTTTAACTTGTCAATCTTGAGCTCAAATGATTTCCCTAATAGATAATGCCTCTAATATTACAAAGAATGTAATAATACAAAAAGTTATAGATCATGTGGAGCATAATTTGATTCATATGGTTTAAGCTTTCTAGACTTATATGCTATAACTAAACCATCTTTCATAAGAACACCTTGAATATAGTCCCCAAATGCATTACTGATACAATTGACCATCAAGATTGGGAAATATTCACATAGATTCCAATGTAAACATCCTTTTTATCTCCTAAAAATATTTCTCACACTTATCTGACCAAATAAAACTCTAATTCTTTCATTGAAGAGAGTTAATTGAGATAGCTATTTTTGATAAATTTGGAACAAATTTCTTATAATACCCTACTAGTCCCATAAAACTTCTCACCTCATGCATATTTTTGTGTGATAGCCACTCCATTATGGCTATTATATTCACCAAATAATTTAAAATTATATTTATGGAGATAATGTGTCCTAAATACTATACTTTCCTCTAGAAAAACACACATTTGGACAACTTACCATAAAGTCTATGCTTTTGCAAATGCTACAACACCAACTACAAATCTTATAGATGTTCTTCCTCATTCTTATAATAAATGAGGATATCATCCCAAAAAAAATAACACAAAGTGATCCAGATAATCCCTAAACACATTATTCATGAGATTCATAAACATTGTCAGAGAATTTATTAACCCAAAAAGAAACACTATAAATTCATAGTGCCCATTTTGAGTTTTGAACGATATGTTGGGGATATCTTCTTCTTGAATCCTTAACTAATTATATATTGCTTGAAGATCTACCTTAGATAAAATTATTGACCCACACATTTGATCAAATAGATGATCAATGCAAGGAAATGGATACCTATTCTTGATTTTTGCCTTATTCAACATCATGTAATCAGTACACAGGTGAAAAATACCATCTTTCTTGATGAACTTGACTATACACCCCATGGTGACACACTTGGTCAAATTAATCCTCTAGATAAAAAATCCTATATTTGAGATTTCCAATAAAACAAATCTATAGTCACCATCCTATAAGGTGCCTTAAATTATGGTTATGAACCAAATATTATATCATTTGAGAAATCAAACTCCTACTTGGTTGGTAATCCTAGCAATTCCTCTAGAAACACACCCTAAAAGTTCTTAAGGAAAGGTTAATCATTAATGGATGATTCCTTTATTTCCTCCATTTAATTTATTTTTAACAATAAATGTCTAAAATCCTTTATTGTAAGCCTTGTGAAGTTGAATTTCATAAATCTTCCTAAATTTCAACTCCCTTTTCTCACCCTAAATATGAGTTTAATTCCCAAATTCATCCTGATATTATACCTTCTTCAGATATAAATATACCTTATATTTATTATTAAAAATAAAACTCAACCTTGAGATGATGTGGAGGCAATTGAGGAAGTCACCTTAACATCCATCCATGTCCTTAGTTTCATAACTGATCGCATGCACTTTTATGTGTATTCTTGACTATCCTTGTCTCAGCTAGTTTCACTCTCTTTCTCTTGGAGGTGCTTGGTGATATCTTTACTTCATTTCTATTTACTTGATATTCATAAATTTTCCTTTCAAATATTTATGTCTCTTTGAGTCACTCACAATATTTTCTCTATCTCATAATACACCTAGTTTCATAGGCTTACTCTTTCCTTTGGAGTAGTCTCACTTAGACAAGTTTATTATAGTAATATCCATATAATCTCGAGATTTGTATTGCTTCCATAGACCTTTAAATCCATCCAAGTTTGTCTAATTGATTTACCACCACTCATATCACATATTCTCACCCATTGACACTTGAATATACAACAAGGGAACTGAGTTACCCAGTCAAAGTAGATGAAAATATAAATGTAAGTTTTTCTAGAAAATGATTGTTTGAGGTATGTATTGAAGGTATGAACCATATGAAATATATATATATATATATATATATATATATATATATATATTTCATATGGTTCATACCTTCAATACATACCTCAAACAATCATTTTCTTATATATATATATATATATATATATATATATATATACACACACACACACACAGACACACACACACACACACACACACACACACACACACACACACACACACACACACACACACACACACACACACACACACACACACACACACACACACACACACACACACACACACACACACACACACACACACACACACACACACACACCTCAATATCCTAAGTAAGAGAAAATAAGCAAGGAGACTATAAATCATAACGAATACATAGAGGAAACTATTTCTAAAATAAAGACAATCATGAACATGTGCATATGACCAATTGGATTGCAAACCATAAATTGATGATAATGAATAATTATCCCTAATGATCTACATCATAATACCCTAGTGGATATGCATAAATATCTACTATAGTACTGAATTTAAGTAATTCAATCTCAGTTTCCACTAAGCACATATCAACTTTAACCTTGGCTTCATTCCTATATTGCACTGACCATGCATTTTCCATTGAACAAGCCTTAATAGAAAACTTAGAAAGAATACGTATCTAAAAAAAACATTTTGTATATACAGTATCAATCAAATGGAAATAGGTTAACCAAAAAGATTACCTAGAACCTCAAGAGGTGAAACTTCAAAATCAGCTTGACAAATGTTTACAACTACATATATTCTCTATTGAAAGTTTATTTAATGTGTAGTATATGTTATCACTTAAATTTTAACCCTTTGAGGAGATGGAAAATATTTCCTCATCCAAGTGGCACAATGGAAACACATCTAGGCTTGTGGGTAGCCTAAGGATGGGGTGAGTCTCTAGATAGGGCTAGCTCCCTTGATGTACCACTTTGGATAAAAACTAAACTTAACTTTGGGGGGTGAAAAAGGAGAGAGATAAATATAATAAAACTAACCTAAGGGAGGTGATACATCAAAATAGATGATGACTTCCAGCCATAATCATTTTACACATAAAACCAAGAGACAAACTGAACATACACTTCTCCAATCTTCATCTTCTCACATCAATGTTGCATTATGAGGTTATGGATGAACGTGAAAAGATATGAGGACTTAATAAGAGGAATTTCATGCCACTAGTTAAATTTATAACTCAATCAATCCTTGAAATTTCTTATAAAACTTCACATTCCCTAAAAGAAGAAGCTTTCCAACTGCAAATAGGGTGAAAGAATGAGACAACATGCTAAGGAATCCATAGTCTTCACTAAGAAAGATTCATAAAAAAAGTAAAACACACTTATGAATATTCATTGAGAGGTAAAAATCAGTATAATTATTGATCAAATGGTATGAAAATTATTAGGGATTTGCCATACTTAGGTGGAACATAGATTATAATGGCTAAAATGGCTAGTTCTTATATAACTTGAGAGAGAGAAGAGAAGAGAGAAGTCCAAGAGTCATAAATATAAATTTCAAGATGAGATAATCAATTAATTGTGCATGAGAAGAAGATATGATATGAACTATGAAATGTTAAGAAGCCCAAGTGTCCATCCAAGTCATCAAACTCTTGCATAAAATCCTCTTAACTAGCTAAGAAAAACTACCTTCAATATTTGAGCTTCTTGAATGCCTCATAACTGACTAGGAATAGTTAAAATGATTAGAATGAAAGTCATGGGTTTCAATAATTCATATACATGCACTATTTTTATGCTTGGTCTTGTAGAATCATCTAGAAAGGAGTTATCATCATCTATAGTCCTAAAAACTCTTCTTTCATGCTGCACACTTGGCCTCAAAATTGGATTTAGTTTCTCATGAAAATAAATGGGAAGGAGTGTAAGACAATTTTCAAGACCCTACATGGCCTTATAATCATTATTCACACCTTAAACACCTCACTTGAAGATCTCCACCCTTCCCACTAGCTTATCCACTAGGCCAATTTTGACTAGCTGAGATGAAAGTTATTATTTGCACACTTAGAGTTTTTATAAGGAATGAAATGAGAATATGGAGTTATAAAAATTCTAAATATTCCTCAAAAATTTGTTTTCATCCTTTTAATCCTTCTATAACCTCAAAAACACAAAAATGGTCAAAAATACCCTATTTTTCACCCTATTCGTACAATTTCATACAACCAAAAAGAATGGGAAGGAGATTGAGTGAGTCCTATAAAAGGTCCAATAAATTTCATGAGAAAAATATTCCATTAGAATGCATCTCCATCTTAATTTTCTCAATCGGGTCACTAATCAGGGTTTACAAGGGTTTTGACAGTTTTGACTCTTAAGCTTTATTCATATAGGTTTAACGTTTAACTTGAAAACAAATTTCAGTAATTTGATGTTCAAGGACCTTAATAACTTCCCCAAACTCCATTTTTTCCCATGCAGATCCTCTAAGAACCAATAAGCCTAATGTTGTCTAAGGCCCAAAAAGTGGATTCTTTATGTCCTCTCTACCTTCCAAAAGCTTGGTCACCTTTGTATTGGCCCCACAAACATATTCCAATAGGTTGAAATTATCACTTCATGTGAAAAGTTAAGGTGATCATCCATTTGGGGTCTATGCCAAAAAACTTACCCTTAATCCTGACTACACCTTAGAGCTCAAAATGACTTTTTATGGTTTTATTTACCTCTAAATATCTCAAACACACCTATATTTATCCCATACACATGTTAAAATAGTCCATAATTCATATCAAAGACTAGAAATGAATATGACTTCCTTATCGAGCACTAGGTTTCACCATTCCTCATAGCCCTAATTGCAACCCTTATGGTTTGGACCATTCCTTTGAGCTTCACCCTTTCTATATTGGTTATTCATGTTTTATTAGATGTTTTATAACTTTACCAATCTTGTTTCCATTCCTAAACGTCTCCTTAGTCACTCTTCATTCCCTTTTCCCCAAAACCTGCTATTTTTGTTCATACGAAAGTGCCCTCTGTCTAAGATAAAATAGGGGCACTCCCCTATTTCCCTAGACAAAAATGGATATTTTAATATCCTCTCCAGTTAATAAAGGTTATTTTTACAAATTTTGAGCTTCTGATCAAGTCAACAAACCTCTCAACTCAATTAAAACTTGAAACATATGTCTTTAGAAATGGACTGTGTGCAGGAGTTTTTTAATGGATTGTGTCTGTTATGTCTATTTACCATTTTTAACTCTTTATGTAACCTTCCTATCCCTGAATCCTCAAGACTAGGTTTTACTTTGACTGATTGTGTTAACCTGCTTAGTGCTCTTAGGCTTGGACATGTAGGTGTAATAAGCTTTTAAAAAAATCAATCTAAAAAGAGTTCTCTAGGTTCATTTCACATCTTTTGGATATAATTTTTACCTTGATAAGCCCAAACCACCCGTCAAATACATTCTTACAGGTGATTGTAGGTAGATTTTATAGATGATTTCTATCATCAAAACCCATGCCAAATATTATTTAGAAACCCCTTAGAATATTTTGAGTTATTTGGTGTTTTTTTAAAGTCTTTTTTTCACTTGTCTTAGTCTAAACCATCACCTATAAACTCTAACCAACCTCTTGTCTATCTATAGTCACCTACAGTGGCTGTAGGGTCCTATAGATGTTTATTTACTTAGTTTAGCCTTAAACATGGTTCCTCAAGACTTTACTAAAGCTCTTTAAACCACCCACTAATTGAACTTACTCTTTTTTTAATTTAAATGAATTCTATTACCATGATTTTGAAACTTAGTTCTAATGATAGCCTCATAACTAGCCTATAGGTTGCCTTTTGCATGGTGGGATACCTATAGGGGCATAGAGCTTGAAACCATAAATATTTTCATCATCCTAATTAAATTCATGTACATTTTTATATAATTCAATTAGATGAACCATTCCAAACATTAAATTATTCTTCATTTGTTTTCTAGGAAATCAAAAGCCATTTAAATCACAAAACTTATAGATGTTAATGTGATATTTCAGTGTTTTTAAGGGCACATGTGAGGCCCTTCATTTCCATCCTCTCTTAATTTTATAACCTCCATCCTTGGTACAAGTACTCTTCATGATATATTCTATAAAAATATTCTATTTGGATGCTTTATAACTATTTACAAACATCTCATAGGGTGCCTACAAAAAGCCCTGGGATCTTTATTTTTGGATTTTAGGGATTTGGTCCCAAGATTAAGTCCTTGCCCTTTGAACATGGTTTACCCTTTTTTTAATCCATAAAACACTCAAAATAGGTATTAAATATTCAAATTACCTACTATAGTTCAAAATAAGGCTCTTTTCATGCTTCAAATCCCCATAAAAGAGTTATCAAAATTTTGTGATACACTTGTAGATGGGCCTTCTTGCCACAGGTAGTGAAGTGGACTGAACAATCTACAAAGTACTTGTCTTTTCTAATACTTCATATGCTCTCATAAATAATTCTAATGCACACTAGCAAGCTTAGAAAGTTGAAACATATGTCAATCTTCAATCTCTTAGCATGACATCAACAATGGTTCTATAGGTGTGCATTATGTTGTTATACAAGTAGGGCATGGAATGGATAAAAAAACATGTTGATAAATATATTAAAAACAAATAAAACTCATTTTAAAACCTATAAAATGCATTATCTCCACCAAGAACACCTTGAAATAAGTTCTAAAATACTATTCTAACGTGAAAGTCTCTTGCACACATTTGGAATAAAGTAGGCTAGGTGTTAAATGATTGGCTTAACATGATGGATGACCTTGTGACCATACTTGTCTCTCCCTTAAAAATTAAATTAACTCTCCTAAGCTTATAATGGTTTTACCAAGCTAATACACCTTGAATACAACTTCATGTATGAGATACACAAGCTTATACAAGTGATTACAAGTGAAGTTAGGCATAGAGTTGACAATAGAGAATGACGAGATGGTAATTTGCCTAAAACATGATATGGTGGAACAAAACATGGAAAGGATGATGATATATGTCCTTGAGACCTATGTAAAATCATTTACCAACTACATGAAACGTTTTTAGAAGACTAACATTCTGAGACAAGGTAGAATTGACCAAAATTTCATAGTGGTGACACCTTCCTATAATATGGACTAAATTTCCCATAAAAACATTATGAAAGATGAAACTAAGAATTATTAAAATATTATAATGCATAAAAAATCCCCTAGAGTTAACATCACCAACTAGTTCATACAGATTTTACCAAAATGGAGTAAAACCTATAGGGTGGATGAAATAACTAGCAAAAAAGTATAGTCAAATTTATGAGGATGGTTCATAAATAAAAATACACCATTAATATAAATATGTTATTTTAAATTAAGTTGCATAATTTTAATACAACCTCCCAGAAGCATTTGACTTGAAACCTTCTCAAATTTCTATACTGAGCAAAAACCTAAAGGTCACCGCTACATGTCTAGGAAAACAAAGATGGAGTAGAACAGTTTTGGGACAAAAATGGCACCTATGGATAAAATTAAAAAAATTATGAGTTTTTGGAAGAATAATGGAAGTTACATGAGCTTTTCCATGTGGCACACTTCCCCATGCATTGTATAAGTGCCATTTGATCCTTTTTTCAACTGTTTCTTGAATTGCAGTTGGACAACCTACAATATTTTGATGTAAATAATATTATTAATAGTTAAAATTACCTATTGTATTATCTTAAGGTATAATGGACATATTTAAACCTTTGTAAATGTGCTACTTACATTTATGACCCTTAAAAGCCTACTAAATGACCCAAAATGACAAATTGAGTAATATGACTGAGACCAAGGCTAGGATGACATTAAATGACATAAAATAACATGTAATACACCACATTAAAATATATTAGGCCCCATAAAACATCTAAAATTCATGTTTTTACCTATAGGGGTTCTAATTTGACCTAAAAGTCAAATTTGGTCAACAAATTGGTGACTCATAGGGATAGTGTGCTTGTTATACTAACTAGACTAGTAGCCTTATTAGTATATTGGGTTTATGAGTTAAATTAAGTATGAGACAAATAAGGAGGCTTTGACCATTGACTACAATATTTGATCAAGACAAGATTAATGACTCCCTTAACCACACAAAACAAAAGACACATATAAAGCAAAATCAAACACAGATGTGCTTCATGAGCACTTATGGAACACACACAATAAAATGAAAAAACTAACTAAAACACTAAATAACCTAAGATGATAAATCCCTCCTAGATCAAAGGGGAATTTTAAAACTCTTCTTACTTCATGACATGAAGTATTTAGTGAGACATGTAGCCTTTTATCCTTTAGGATTGATGCCTCCAACTTTTTCATGATGTTTTCCAACTTCATTGGCATGATGTTCATTAAAAACCTAGTAGCTTTAAATAGGTTAGATATATAAATAAACTCTTATTTCATCCAAACAACCTTAACCTTCACATGTGGATATTCAACTGCAACCTCATTCTTGATTTCCATAGGGCTCTCAATAAGATTGGGTTTATTCTTAGCTACAATTTCTTATAGCTCATCAAGTAGCTTTGCATAATCTATCCAATCTTGGTCATTATCCTCCATGTAATATTACTTATTTACCTTGTCATGTAATTATCCCTCAACTTGATAAATCTCTTCAAGCTCTTGAAAGAGATTCATTTTTAACTGCCAATCATCTTGTCCTTATTATCATCTAGAGCCACTACCTCTTCAATATTCTCTTCTTAATGTATGATGTCATAAATCTAGTGTTCTTCAATATCCACTGCATCTGATGGTGATTCAATATCAAGCTAAGGTATTGGATCATCTTCAAGAGCAAAAACTCCCACCTTGGTCTCAAAATATTTTTCTTGGACTACCACCTCTTTGGGGATGACTTGAAATTATTCTTCATCCTTAATATAATATTCATATTCATGATGGAGGTGATCATATACAAACTTTTGATTAGATGTAGAGTCTTCTTCAAGGGCTGCAATATCTCCCATCTCTTTCTCCTTCATAGTGATGCTAAGACTAGACATCTTGAAATCATTTGACCTAGCCCAATGAGGCTACTAAGGAGGTATGTTTTATTCAAGCAAGAGTTATCCTTCCTTTTCAACCAACTAATCCTCTTTAGGTTCCATACCATAGGTCCATCAAGGAAAAGGGTGATGGGGTGAATACAATATGAACTAGTTAGTGGAGATGACACATAGAACTCAAAATCAGATTGAGAATAAAATGTAGGGGGATTTTTTGGAAGATCTTGAAGAAGGGGTGGCAGACCTTGGGCTAAAATAACCTGATTTTCTTCCTTCCACTTTAAAATCTCTTCATTCACATCTAATCTATCTTGATGATTCTCTTTAGGAAGGGTTGATGGTGTGTGTTTAGGCATATGATCTTATTTTGGGTCTAAACCTTCCACCACACCTTGACTTAGTAGATTCATATTTGAATCTAACTCTTTAATTTGCTTGGCTAGGTTCTCTTGGAAAAGTAATTCTTAAAGTTCATAGGAATCATCATGAATATAAGGAATACATGAAGGCTAACATGTAATACAAGAAGATTCTTTAGGAAGGGTGGGAGGGACTTAAAAAGGTCCAACTTCATTCTCCACTTCACACTCCTTAATAATGCTTCTATCTTCTTTCTTTCCCCATGACTCCACTATATTATTCCAACTTAGGATGTTAAGATTATAAGTTTCTTTTTGAGGTAGTTGGGATGTAATGTGAGATGGAAATGAGGGATTGAATTCCACTTTATTTTCTTCTAGCATGGATTTATACATATGTATATTAGCCAACTCAATTTGCCTATTAATATTGGCCTCAAAAATAAGGTTTCTCCTTTCAACTCTCTCCTCCAACTGATTGGAAAAAGAATGACTTTGCTATCCTTGATTGGGCTCATGGGTAGGGATTAAAAAAGGATAATAGGTAACTTTAGGAAATAGATATGAATGCTGATAGGTTTGGTGAGGTTACCTTTCATGAACTCTTAACCTATCCTCTAAGGAAGAAAGTAGGCCACTCACATCAAGCATCTCACTTGTGAGCCTTTGTCAATTATCTCTCTCAATAGGTACCCACTCTATTTTAAAAAAAATTAATGCATCTCTCACCTTATGAATAAGATGACTAGGAACGTTTTGACCACATACCCTTAGAGTATCAATCTCCAACATATACCTCTCATAACCCAAAAGTGTTTTCTTGAAGGTGGAAATGGATGGGAGAAGTGGCTAGGTTGACCAGGAGAAGCATGATATTGAGGAGGCTGACTATAAGATTGATACAAATCATGATAAGGATAGATATAGTGATAATAAGGATCATGATGGGGTTGGAAATGGTCATTAAAATACTAGTAAGAATCACACCAAGGCTAATTAATAACTTAATCTTGTTGATAGGGAATGACACAAGCTTTAAATATCTCACCAACTTGTGTAAGATAAATCTCAACACCAAAATTAGCGATGAAACCTCATTGAAATAAATAATTCAAAGTAAAATGTTACCAATAATATTTAAAGGATAACCTAGGATACTTAACTAGCTGATATCACTCTGAAGTTTTTATTGATGCTTGGATAAATGCCTCCAAAGGTTGATTTTTGAGAGACAACACCAAAAATTTCTTAACTTCTTGGACCAAGATTTCCACTAGGCATGCCAAAAAATGTTGTCACCAAGATTTTTACCCTTTGATGAGATGAAAAATATCTCCTCATCCAAGTGTCACAATGGAAACACCTGGAGGCTTATGGGTAGCCTAAGGATGGGATGAATCTTTAGATAGGGCTATCTCTATTGATGTATGACTTTTGATCACAACTACACTTAAATTTGGGGGGTAAAAAGGGAGAGAGATAACTAAAATAAAACTAACCTAAGGGAGGTGATACACCAAAATAGATGATGAATTAAAATAAATAACATGTTACACATGAAATCAAGAGACAAACTAAACATACACTTCTCTAATCTTCATCTTCTCACATCAATATTACATTATGAGGTTATGGATGAATGTGAAAATATAGGAGGACTAGACAAGAGGTCTTTAATTTAACTAATGAAAATAATAACTCAATCAATCATTGAAATTTCCTAAAACACTTCACATGCCCTGTAAGAAAAAGCTTTTCAACTATAAATAGAGTGAAAGAATGAGACAACATGCTAAGGAATCCATAGTCTTCACTAAGAAAGATTCATCATCAAAGTAAAAAAAACTTATTAAAAGTCATGGAGAGGTGAAAATAAGTATCCTTATTGATCAAATGGTATTAAAATTATTAGGGCTTCACCATATTCAAATGGATCACAGATTACAATGGCCAAAATGGCTAGTTCTTATTAAACTTGAGAGAGAGAGGAGGAGAGAGAAGTCCAAGGGTCATAAGGACACATGTAAAGCTAAGAGAATTAGTTAAATATTCATTATAATAGGATATGTGATGAACCATGTAATGTTAGGAAGCCCAAGTGTCCATCCAAGTCATCAAACTCTTGTAAAGTGGCATAAAATCCTCTTAACTGGCTCAGAAAAACTACCTTCATGATTTGAACTTATTGAATTACTCATAAATAAATAATAATAGTTAAAATTATTTGAATTAATTTTAATGGTTTTATACATGACTATACATGCATTGGTTGTAGTCATTGTCCTTTGGAATCATCTAGAAAAGAGCTATCATAATTTGTAGTCTAGAAAACTGTTCTTTCATGTACCCTGCACACTTAGCCTCAAAATTAGCTTCATTTTATCATGAAAATACATGGGAGGGAGTGTATGAAAATTTAAAATTCCCTCCATGTCCTTATAATCATCATTCAAACCTTAAAATCACCCCACTTGAAGATCTCCAACCTTCTCACTAGCTTGTCCACTAGGCCAATTTTGACTAGCTAAGATGAAATCTATTATTTGAATACTAAAACGTTTTTATAAGGCATGAAATGAAAATTTATATTTATAAAAATTATAAATATTCCTATTAAATTTGGTTTCATCCTTTGACTCCTTATAGAACTTTTAAAACACAAAAATGGTCAAAAATACCCTATTATGAACCCTGTCCATACAAGTCCATATAGAAAAAAAAGATGGGATATATCATAAGTGAGTCCTATAAAAGGTAAAATAAATTTAATGAGAAAAATATTCCATTATAATTCATCTCTATCTTTATTTCCTCCATCAGGTCATTAATCAGGTTTTACAAGGGTTTCTGATAGTTTTGACTCTTAGGCTTTGTTCATACAGGTTTCATGTTCAACTTGAAAAAAAAATTACAATAATTTGATGTTTTATGAACTTAATAATTTCCTTAAACTCCTTTGGTTCCCATGCAGATCCTCCAAGAAGATATGAGTGTTTGAAATTCTCCTATCAAACACTTTTCTCCATTCCAACAAGCCTAATGTTGTCTAAGGTCCAAAAAGTGGCTTATTTGTGTTATCTCCACCTTAAAAAAGATTTTTCACCTATATATTGGACCCAAAAACATATTCCAATAGGTTTAAATTCTCACTTCATGTGGAAAGTGAAGGTGATCATCCATTTAGGGTCTATGGGAAAATCTTGCCCTTAAGCCTAACTACACCTTAGATATCAGAATGACTTTTGATGATTTTCTTTACTCCAAATAGTTAAAAAACACCCATATTAATATAATAAACATTTTCAAATATTATATAAGTCATATCAAATATTATAAATGAAGATGACTTCTTCATCTAGCACTAGGTTTCACCATTCCTCATATCCCTAATTACAACTCTTACAGTTTAGACCATTCCATTGAGCTTCACCCTTTATATTTTATTTACTCATGTTTTATTATATTTTTTTAACTTTAAAAATATTGTTTCCATGCCCAAACATCTCCTTAGTCACTCTTCATTCCTTTTTCCCCAAAACCTACTAGTTTTATTCATAAGGGAATGCCCTCTATCTAAGACAAAACAATGGGAACTCTCCTATTTACCCCCGAAAAATGGATATTTTATGAGCCTTTCCAAGTTACATAGGTTATTTTTACATTTTTTTATATTTTTATGAGGTCAAAAAACCTCTCAACTCATTCAAAACTTGAAACAAACCTCTTTAGAAATGGATTGTGTACTATATTTTTTTAATGGACTATGTATGTTATGTTTATAGACCTTTCCTATTCTTGTTTTGAATATAAAAAAGTATCTATATACTATCATGATCAATATGATATTGTTTTAGGTCCATTTACCACTTCAATCTTTATACATAACCTTCCCATCCTTGAATCCTCAAGACTAGGTTTCACTTTGACTGACTATGTTGACCTGCTTAGTCCTCTTAGGCTTGGACTTGTAGGTGTAATAATATTTGAAAACAATTATTGAAACCTAAAAATATTTCCCTAGTTTCATTTCACATATATTGGATGTAATGTTCACCTTGATAATCCTAAACCACTCCACAAATACATTCCTCAGTTGAATGTCTACCTACAATCACCTACAAGTGACTATAGGTAGATTCTATAGGTGATTTATGTCATCAAAACCCATGCCAAAAATTATTTATAAACCCCTTAGGATATTTGGACTTATTTTGGGCTTTTTTAAAGTCCTTTTTTCACTTATCTTAGTCCAAACCATCACCTAGAAACTCTGACCAACCTCTTGTCTATCTACTATCATCTATAGTGGTTGCAGGGTCTTGTAAGTGTTTATTTTCTTAGATTGTCCTTGAATATGGTTTCTAAAGAAATACTTTAATATATATACACCACCCCCTAACTGAAATTACTCTTTTTGTGCCTAAAATTCATTTTCTAAGAATCATTGTCAAAATCCATTCTAATGATAGCATCAAAACTAGCTTGTAGGTTACCTTTTGCATGGTGGGATACTTGCATGTGACATGGAGCTTGAAACGCTACATATTTTCATCATCATAATTAAATTATTGTACATTTATATATCATTCCATAAAATAAACCATTCCAAACATAAAATTATGCTTCATTTATTTTCTAGGATATCAAAAGCCAATTAAAACACAAAACCTATAGATGTTAATGTGATATTTCAATGTTTTTAAGGGTATATTTGATGCCCTTCATTTTCTAACCTCCATCCTTGGAAAAATTACTCTCCATGATATATGATATAAAACTCATATATTTGGATGCTTTATAACTATTTACAAACATCTCATATGGTGCCTACAAAAACCCTTAGGATCTCTATTTTTGCCTTTTAAGGATTTGATCTCAGAATTCAGTCCTTGCCCTTTGAACATGCTTTAAATTTTTGTTTATCCATTAAAAAATCCAAGTAGGTATGTAATGTTCAAATAACCTACTATAATTCAAAATAAGGCTCTTTCATGCTTTAAATACCCATACAAGAGTTATCAAAATTCTATGATACACCTATAGATGGACCTTACCACAGGCAGTGAAGAGGACTGAATAGTATACAAAGTATTTGTCTTTGTATAAACTTCATATGATCTCATCAAGAATTATAATTCACACTAGAAATATTATAAATTTTAAACCTATGTCAAGCTTCCATCTCTCAACATGACATCAACAATGGTTTTGTAGGTGTACATTATACTATTATACAAGCAAAGCATAGAATGGAACAAAAACATGTCGTTGAATAGATTCAAAACAACTCAAAATAATTTTCCAACCTACCAAATACATGATCTCCATCAAAAACACCTTGAAACAAGTTATAACACACTATTCTAATGTGAAAGTCTATTGCATACCTCTAGAATAAAGCAGGTTGGGTGTTAAACGACTAGTTTAGCATGGTGGATGAGCTTGTGACCAGACTTGTCTCTCCCTTAATAATAAAATGAAATATCTTGATATTTTAATGGTTTGAACAAGCTAATGAACCTTTAATAAAAACTTCATGGATGAGATACAGAAGATTATATAGGTGATTACATGTGAATTTAGGCATGGAGTTGACAATGGAGAATGACAAGATGGGAATTTGCCCAAAACATGATATGGTGGAACCAAACATGGGAATGATGAGGATATATGGCCTTGAGACCTGTGGAACATCATTTCCCAACTACATGAAACCTATTTAGAATACCAACATTCTGGGACAAGGTATAATTGACTGAAACTTTACAATGGTGATACCTTCCTACAGTATGGACTAAATTTATCATTAAAACATTATTAAACATGAAACTAAGAATTTAGACCATATAAGAAGGTAAAAAACATTCCCTAGAGTCAACATCACCAACTGATTCATATAGATTTGACCAAAATGGATTAAAACCTATAAGGTACATTAAATACCTAGCATAAAAGTACAATCAACTTCATGAGGATAGTTCATGAAGCAAAAGACACCATTAATCATAATATTGTAATTAAAATTAATTTATTTTATTTTAATACAACCTCCCAAAATAATTTGACTTGAAACCTTCTATATTGTCTATACTGAGTAAAAACTTAAAGGTCACTTTTGCATGTCTAGGAAAGCAAAGATGGAGCATAATTGTTTTGGGCCAAAAATGGCACTTATATATCAAATTAAATTTTGGGATGAGTTTGGAGAAGATGAAGGGGAATTACATGAGCTTTTCCCATGTGACACACTTCCATATGGCCTATACAAGTGTCATTTGCTCCCTTTTTCAGTTGTTTCTTGAATTTTAGTTAGACAACTTGCAATATTCTGATTTAAATGACATCCTTGATAGGTAAAATAAATTATTGGATGATTGGAAGGAAAAATGGATATATGGACACCTTGGGAAACATTCTATTTGCATTTATGACTCTTAAAAGCCCACTAAATGACCCAAAATGAAAAATTGACAAATATGACTAAGACCAAGGTTAGGATGAAATTAAATGACATAAAATAACATGTAATACACTCAAATAAAATATATTAGGCCCCCTAAAGCATATAAATCTCATATTTTTACCTATAGGGTCCTAATTTGACCTAAAAGTCAAATTTGGTCAATAGTACCCTTAGTTTTTCCTTAAAAAAATTCTTGAGTATGTTACTTGGCATAGTGATCACCTCCATAGATGAAACATCCACGAGATGGTCCTTTATTTTTTTACTTTTTGTTCCCCTAAAAACTAGGTTTGAATCCACCATCCACTTTCTTTCTACCTGAGAAGTTATTAAACTTAATATTATTATTCCTGAACTGATTCTTAGAATTTCCATTCCTTTTCCAATTCTTATTCTTAAGAGTTGGTTTGGAACCTACAAAATTCTTCTTAAACTTATCTCTGATCTAAGCAATAGACTTCAATATTAACTCCTGCTTAACTACTTTATCAAAGACATGATCCATAGTAGATGGCCCATACACATCTACCTCATATCTAATTTGGGGTTTTAATCCCATAATGAAATTTTGGATGTAAAATCTTTCATCTTCCTGATATTGAGGAACATATTTTAGGATCTTAGTGATTTTTTCTCAGTTTCATTCATTGAAAGATCTCCCTACTTCATATTCTAAAAAATCTATTAGCTTCTAGTCAAAATACAATGAGGGCAATCATCATGATCTAGAAAAAACATGAATTGATCCCATATGGTGGTAGTGGATTCAAGGTTTATCTTGAGATTATTATTTACAAACCATGTTGTTGATTCTCTAGCAAGTTGATATGTTCCCCAAACTAGATTAGTGACTTATGAGTAATTACAGATCTCAAATTACTTTTCCATTTCCATCAACCAAGATTCAACACAATTCCATCAAACTTAGGGGGATTTACTTTCTTCATATCCCATGCAAGTCCTATAGTTACTTGATCCCTTGCATCCTTTAGTACCTCATCATTCCTATGCTCTTGCTAAGATTATTTCTAAATAGGATGCTCTTCAAGCTCTCTTGATTGAATTCCTCAACATTACCATGTACTTCTTACTCTATGTCCATGATTCAGTCCCTGGTTTTGTGCATGGCTATGATAATTTGATCTAACTCTATAGCTTGATCTGCAGAAAATTGGTTTGGATCTACTACAACCTTAGTCTTTTAGGTACCCTCACCTCTAGGTCTACCACACACCATTATCTTTTATAATTAATAGGATAATATGAATATGTTAGTGGACTTATTAAGTCCTAGAGTTTAAGTCTCAGCTCTGATACCATAATGTTAGAACTCCACTAGGTTTAACTCAAAAAAAGGTAATTTTTTAAAATTTTACTTTAATAATCAAACCAAATTATTACCAATTAAGATAAATTAATTGATATTTAATGAAATGCATCTTGAATAATAAACTAGTTATGATTGATTTAGATAATGATCAACTTAACATATTCAATAGAATTATGATTTCAATCCATCAAATAAAGAATGTCTACTAAAAAATAACCTAGCCAACTACTAAAAGCTATAAAATAATATTATAAGATAAGAGAAATCAATTTTTTGTTTATCAAGTACAATAATACAATATTTTTATATCAAAGTTAATATAAATAAATAAAATGTTCCATATAACTAATGAATATCCATGACCTTGG
>JARHVA010009000.1:252500-305000 GCA_037957365.1 Torreya grandis
AAAATATTTCATGACATCAAGGGGTTTAACCCTAAGACTATGATATTATACCTCACACTTGTAATTTGAATTATTGGTAGCACTTCACTTAGACCTTTAAGATTGAAGTGATTATAGAGGGATTATAACCTCTTGTTAATTTCCCTCTCTTTATTCTTATTTTATGGATTTTTGAGTCTCATGTACCATAAGGTATATCTAAGATCATTTATAAAAAAACATGTCAAAATTTTAGATTAAAACCTTCAGCTGTAAATAGCTTGTAATGTGAGTGAAACCAACCTCCTCCAATATTTCATGATGTACCACTCAAAGTGTGGGTTAGGTGAAACTAATCTATCATTGCTTCAAGTGAGGTATTCACATGGATTATAGTTATGTTACATACCCATTCTTCCACTAAAGATATGGTTTGTTTTGCATGTATGTTATTGATTTTTTTTATATTATACCCATTTTTGTGTGACATATCTTACATTTAAAAACAATTTAAAAAAAATTAATGTCCAAAACATTTATATTTTAGACTCCTATAGTAAGGTGTTACTTTGCTTAATTTTTGAGTCATATTTATTATATTCTGAAGTGTTACACTACCCAATTTTTGTAGTACCATGTCCCTATTGTATTGTTATGTTGTTTATTTCAGAATAAAGTTCAAATAAGGTTTATTTAAACCATAAATCCTTTTATCATTCAAAATACCAATCAATCAAGGTAAATTTTAGTGGTTATTCTTCATTAATTTACAAATATTTTAGTTTTAGAAATTTGCATTTGGTTATTTTTAGGGGCTGGTGAATAACGTGGATTCACCTAAATTATCTAAGTGTAATTTAATTTTATATTTTAGCTCACCTATAGTTTAAAATAAATTTCATACATATAAATATAGTTTGCCACTTAGTCAAAATTCAATATAATCTTATTCTCCATTATATGTAAAAAGACATCAGCACATATACTCATAATGCCAACTTTAAGTAGCAAGAAATGGATGAAGGAAGTGTTAGGAGATGGTGTTGAAAAATAACATGTTGTTAAGTGACACCAAATATGTTTAATGATATCAATGTTTCCAAACAATAAAAAATCTATCAAATGACAAAACTAATGTCTCTTAATAGTAATACTTTAAAATGATGGCAATAGTATTGAATGATAATAATGTTATCGAATGATAGCACTAGTTTCATTAAAAAATAATATTTGTCATTTGAAAATAATGCTACTAAGTGAAAACATTGATATCATTAGTATTATTGCTATAAAATGACAACATTACTACCATTTGATAACATTACTGTTAAATGTCAATAGTATTATCATTTGATAATATTACTATCAAATGATAGCATTTTTGTCATTTGACATCATTAATATTAGATGATAGCATATTTATTATTTGGTAGAATTATTTCCCTTCACCATCAACTTTATTATTAGGTATTGAAGAGGTGTGATCCACATAAAAGAAAGGTGTAGTCCATGTATGGGTTTTCTATACAGTTGTATGCCTATCTATATTTTGTGCCATGTTATGATTTGTTTATCCATTCACCTTCTCACCTAAACATCATCTGTTAAATTTTGATAGACTTTAAAAACACATACTTAAATTTTTGCCAAAAAAACTTAAGTTAATTTCTAAATGGGCCACTAAAACTTACCCTACAATCAAGTTCTATTTGAACCAAAAGTATACTTTTAATTAAAATTCAACCAAAGGTCAACTAAAGAAAATTTTCAAAATTCAACCAATATCAACATTATAAAGTCAACTAAATTTGAATTTTCAAAGTCAAATTTCAAAATTAAACTAAATTCAACTTTCAAAAGTCAACTATAGTCAACTTTGAACTCAAGTCAACTAAAAGTCAAAATTGAATCAAACTCAAAGGTTAAATCAAAGTCAAATATTTTTTATATTTAAAGATCAAATTTGGTTAAGGGATGTTTAAGACTTAATTATTGACCTTTCCGCTATTTCATTCCAAAATTATGGAAGATAATTATGTTGATGCACTTTATTATGTTCCCTATGTCACTAAGAAACAAGGAGAAAGTAAGAAACTCAATTTTGATCCCTAGAATACTAAGGGCTTGAGTTGTTTACATAATTACTACTAGAAAGATCATAAATAACATAGATATGCTCACCACTTTAGAAATCTATAAGCAGACCCTGTTGTAGGGATATTAGATGTTATGCAATGACACTACTTCTTGCTAATCTTTGTGGAATTATTTCAATCTTTGCCAATTATTGAACAAAATAAAAACACACAATGAATATTTGTAGCATGAAATAAGATAAATTGAGTCATGGGTGGATCCAAGAGTAAGTAGGGCAAGGAATAAAAAATAATTTTCTTAAGATGATCAAAGGCATCAATTCTACTAACTTCTAAAGTAAAACACATAAAAATAGAATCTACAAACTCTAGCATAATTCTCAAAGATAAATAAATGTAGTTCAAGCTTTAGAGGGAAAGGAATGCATATGTATAAAATCATATATTTCATAAATATTCCTCATGCATAGTAAATTGCATAGCACATTTAGTGGTAAATGAGAAGAAAATAGAGTAAATATACCATCAGATTTATTAGTCTAGTGTCAAACTCAAACTAATAGATAAATATATAAAATGTAATTGCCAAATTAGTTTGTGAAAAATAAAATATCAATCATATAAAATCATGAGAAATAATAACTATGTAAATAAATAATTAAGCACTTTAGACAAACTTGTGAATTCTTTGTCTCTTTTGTATTAATTCTTAAAACAATTGTTTCTAAATACAAATGAGAGGGGAACCCCTATTTATAGGTATAAAAATTCTTAAGATAGTTTACATGGGCCCACAAAAGGCACCCAAATATATCCAAGTGGCTAAAATTTTACAAGGGACTATTTTACATTTGAATTTACAAAATGAAACAAAATATTCTCTAGAGCCCTAGACGTGGATGTTGTAATGCTTATTATGGATGTTGTAATGCTTATTGCTATCTTTGTTTCTTCTCCACTTCCTCTTTAGTCCATACCTCTACACATGTGAGATAATCTTGGTCTATCTAATAAAAGTCTAGGATCATGGGCCAAAATATGTCAGTCATCTCCTAGATGATCTTGCCATGTTCTGTGAGTATTGGCCTTAGTACTTCTTCAATTACATCCACTTTTTATAGCCTCTAATTGGCAAATGCTACAATATTAATCACTTCCATATAATTCTTTGCATTGGCTATGTATTGCTATAACTTTTCCACAAGCACCTTTAATTAGGATCTTAAATATTGATCATCCATGAAGGAGCCATTAGGTTTGGTTACCATGGTGACCATAGCATCCTTTAGTAGTAAAGTTATTTTGAAATAAATTTTATTTAAGGATGTAGTGGCATCCTTGATCTAATCTAACCATCTCTTTAAAATCCTTCTCCGGTTCATGAGAATGGTTTGTGTAAGAATAATGTCCTCAAGTGGTAGCACCTTGAGGTCAGGGAGCTTATTGCTTCTTACAACTCTAGCTAAGTTTTCCAACTTGAGATCATAAAGTGCAAGATTTTGGTCAAGTTTGATGACCACCTTGGATTGTAGGACCCCATCTTCCTACCTCTTATTTAAGACCTTATATAGGTTGAAGACATTAATAATATCATTTATTATTGAAATTAAAGTGCCTTTTAGCATAGTGGGTAGTGTTTTCTCCTTTAACCTTTTAAATTCTTATTTCATCCTCTTCATCAAGGTAATTTTAGATTCTACCTAAGCTTAAACTATGAACATAGGGTCCTTTGCATATTCTTTCACCTCTTCGAGGCCAACCTTCCTCTTCATAGTCAAAGTGAAGATTGAATCTTCACTTTCATGGATCATATATGAGCTTGATTACAGTTGCTCAACTTGCCTTATAATCACCATTTTCATGGTTCTTATGTTAGCATCAAACCTCATGCCATTTTGGGAGGTAGAGTGGGTTATCTAGGGATTCTCCTACCTTGTTTCTTGAATGATGTATCTAACCTGATTTGGGGTATCATTAGATGTTGGATGTTGTGGAGTTGGCTATAATAAAAGTGTTTGGGTAGAGGAAGAGGCCAAAGTTGTGGTAGGGATTAACAAATTTATTGGGTCTATTTATTTAAGTGGATCAAATAAAAAATTGGTATGGCCCATGTTAAGAATGAATGAGGTAAAATTTGAAGGTATACTCACCTTAGTAGTTATGGTGAGATTAAGTGGCTTGTGGAAGGTGAATTGATTTGAAATGGGCTTCAAGGGTCTTATAGGTGCAGGGGAACCAATAGTAAGTGAGACACTTGTTATGGTTACCTGGGAGGAAACCATGTGTGCAATGGCATGGGTGGTGAAATGGGGAAAGGTGAAGCCAAAATAGGCACTATCTTGGATCATGTTGGTTCCCTTTGAGGGTTGAGTGGTAATGGTAGCTATAGTGGAATATTATGGAGCCAATGGAAAAGTAAAGGTGGGTGGAACAAACATGTAAGTGGAAGTAGAAGTAAATGTACTAGTAAATTAGAAAGACGGAAATGGTGTAGTACTGATAGTGGGATTTTAGGGGGCTTATGGAGGAGGCACTACCCCTCTCATGGTAGTCCTAGGATACTTTTTTATTTTGTATACCTTTTATATATTCCTCTTAGTTAATGCTTGTAACTCCTCTATTGAGAGTTTAATTCCTTCTTGCAACTCCTCAAGGTCAATGACATCAAATTGGGCTAACTTAGATTCTCTATGGCAACTCTTATGGAAAATTCTAAGATGCAGGTAGGCCCTTATTGGCTACTAGTTCCTTCTTGTTCAAAGCTTGTAGGCATACCCTAGCTAATTGATAGTGGCTTGTAGTAGAGCTTTGTAGGGTTTGTTCTTAATGAGAGGAACATTTTTTTCTTCTTCCTCTTCTTTTCTCTCCACATAGTCCACATCAAACATGCTTTCATAAGTTGGTAGAAGTTGAGGCCTTATGATGTCTTCCTTATTCTTCTCCCTATTTAGCCTCCTTTCTAGATTGATATTATTTCTTATTACATTCCTAAGGACTACCTCATTATTCATAGCATCCTTATAAACCCATTCATGTACCTCTTATTAGTGATTTTATTCCAATGTCACATCCTTTTTGAATTTGAAGAGGTACTTTGCAATGACATTGTTTGGGTCCTAGTCTCAAAATTCATCCTTAGGTAATAGGTATGAGTCCCTATGCCTTGTAACCATAATGATATCTTGCCACTTTGTAATCTTGGTCCTCCCCAGATTGTAAGGAGTTTTATGGCAGACTATATTCTTTCTATTCTTGAAGACACCATTAACTCCATGTATTATTTGATAGGCCACCTCCTCCTCAAATATTTCATTGGCACATATCTTGGCAGTTTGAGGGGAGCTACCTTTACCCTTCCATTCAGATGACTATGTAATCCAGGTATAACTAGTAACTTCCCATTTATTTTAGTGTTTGTCTAACCTCTAGGGGAAATCTTGGCATTTCACATTTGGTGATGGATTTATAAACAACTAGGTAAAAGTATTCTATAATTACCTTGATGTTACACCTGAAGTGGTGGATATATATTGTAGAGAATAATTAGGGCACAACTTCATCTCATGTAAGAGACCATGAGTTCAAGCCTAGCTAAGTAGTTACATAGATTGCATCCAATAGGTATCTCATCATGTAAAAAGGGGAACCATTTTTATAGGTATAATTCATTGCATACACCATATTATTGCTGATGATGTCTCCAAGTGAGGGAATCTATTGATCTTCTAAGATTAATTGTAATAGTGGGATAGTTCTGATATCCACATAGCTAATGTGCACATTGACATATATCTTATTGAGAATGGTGAAGCCAATACTAGCTCCCTTCCTAAATTTATGAATAATTATGTTCCCTAAGTTATCCATGAAAAAAACCCTAGTTGGGTCCATAACCCATAATTCCAAGACTATCTCTAGTCTGTGTACCTCATGCCAGGTGTCAATGATACTTTGGTTGTAATATAGCTATGGTAAAGGTAGGTTATAATATTTATCAAAGCTAGAACCTATGATAAAAACAATTAGAATCCCTTGGTTCATGGATTTTAATAACCCATACTCATATCTCATCCTCTCAAATATGCCATATATTAGGTCAGTGCATGGCATGACCTCTGACTTTGTTACGGCCTTATGGAGGAAGGAATATTTGATTGCAAAGATGTTTGAAGCCAATTGAATTATGTGAGGCATTGTCTTGGCCTCATCAAGATCCACAGCTCCTTAAATATTGTAATAGATGATGCTATAATACATGTCCCCTGAGTTTATGGCTTTAGGGATGAATTATGTGTCTTTAAAAACTACTCAATTTACATATTGGAAAAGGATGTCATCATTCCAAAATTCAATTCTCTTACCAAGAGTAGAGGGTCCTACTTGTGCCATTTTTTAGTATTTTGGATAGTAACCACCATTCTTTTATATCTTTATGAAACTTTTGAGCTCTAATAATGGTGGCTTGGGTGAAATTTGTGAATAAATCAAGCTTCATCATATTAAGGAAGTAGATAGCAAGGAGCGTAAACATGTATAACTTTAAATGCAAATATAGGTAACAATAGTTGATTCGAGAAGCCTTTTTAAAGATTGCTTTGATTAATGCAAGGTTGATGGTGATTCTAGTTCATGCTATATTAATGGTAAACTTGTCAAATTTGCATTTGAAACAATTCAAACTATTCTTTTTTACATTTAATCAATTTAGAATTCAAATTTAGTGTTGATTTGCCTTTGATCCATAATCAATTTTATCTTTGAAGCTAAATATTTCCACCTTTTAACATGTGGCATACCACATCAGATCCAACTAGGCACTCAAGAGGCTTGGATGTGACTAAGCTATTAAGTTAGATCAAATATGGACACGTGGCGCCTTTTGGTTGCTTATGAGATCTCAAAATGCTACTTAATGTGATTAATTATTTGAACCCTACTTTATGGCATCATTTTATTTGTGGTGAGCTCTTGGATGGTCTTTTAGTTTTAATTGATTGTGGGAATGCCTCACATCACTCTCATAAGCAATTAGGGATATTCTTTTCCATGTGGATCTCTCACAGGCAATCATAACATTCCTTTGTTAGGTGAATCTCTTACAAGAAATCAAAGCTTTACTTTATAAAGTGTCTTCTTCTAAGGGCTCTCGAACATCTATTAGCAACTTGTCATTAATCATGTGGCTCACATGGAGACACGTGTTTCTCTCAGAGATGATCTAGAAGATCTCAAAATGCATATTTATGGTAATGACATGTGGCATCATCATACAGATCCAAGGTGTACATGCATTTCTCTTGAAGGAGATTTAGTGGATCTTCATATGCAACTTCATAAGAATGACATGTGGAATCATCACATAGGTCTGAGGTAGACACACATCACTCTTAGAATCCTTTGATCTTTCTTCTACCAAGTGTCATTCTTAAAATCCTTTGTTCTTGTTGTTAGTGCCTAAAATTGCACTAAAGCAATTGAGCCCTTGTCAAGTATAAATTATTAATTCCATCCCAAGTCAAATATAGATGCCTAAGTCCTTATCCCAATTTTTAACTTTAAATGTTCATTAAAAGGTCAAGTTCATGTTAAATTGGCTAAGTGTTATTTGGTCTTTACTTAGTATGTATAAAGACATTTATTTCAGGGAAAGTGTTCCATAAAAAGGTCAAAGAATTATTTGTTTCAAAAAATTTATCTATAACAAAATTTTTGTAGGTCCATTTGTTTCAAACTTTTTTTCCATGGTAAAAAGTCTAAAGGGTACTTTTCCTTTAGGCATTTTGCCCACATAAAAATCCTAATAGTCTAATTTCTTTACTAAAAGTGTAAAGTCTAAATTCTATGACAAAAATGTAGATTCTAATTTCTTCAGGGAAATTATTTTAGACAAAACATTTGAAATAATTCTCCTAACGAAGATAAAAATACCAAAGACCAAATTATTGTGGGAGAAGATTCTAAGAGAGTTCAACACATCAAGAAAATTATCTCAGATAAAATTTCTAAAAAAATTATCGCAATAAATAAAGGCGCTAAGAGCAAAATTTCCAAGAATAAAAAACTAGCAACAATTGCTATCAGGACAAAAATGCCAAAAAACCAAGTTAATGCAAATAGGAATGCCAATGAGCAAAATCCCAAATGAAATTTTTGAATTACATAAATGTCAAGCTCATGGGGTATAGAAGGTTAGCGTACTTATGCAGTTTTTCAATTTTTAATGAAAAGTGTCTCATGATCAAAGGATCACATAGTATAAATATTTTGGATGCCATGAACATATTCTACAGTTTGGTGCCTTTATGTTTTTTCTGACTCAAGTTATAAGTTTTCAAAAATTTGAACAAGCAGTGTGATTATCATGAAAAGTTTTTGATGATCATACGAACATCAAAATTAAGATCAGCCATTATTTATCAAGGATTCAATTTGATATCTGTATGAACATCATTGACGATCACATGAATGCCAAGTGACAAGCATGTGAACATTAAATTTAAGCCATGGTAGTTATCTATTGGGGCATAAAATTTGATGGTCACACACACGTCAAAGATGTTCATATAGACATTAAATAATGGGTGCATGAACAATAAATTTAAGTTATGTTAGATATATATTAGGGATTAAATTTGATGGTCACATACCCATCAAAGACATTCATGTGGATGTCAGATGATGGGTGCATAGATGTCAAATTTAAGCTATGGTAGAGTGAACTTTTTAGCTAAGCCTAGAATGCATGTGAGACCACCACATGGTAAAAGGGTGTTATACCAAGAAAATATTGAGTATTTAAGGTATGTAAACCCCCATGGGAATGTACCATGGATAAAACATGCAACATAGTTTCAAATGTAACAAAGTGTATTGGTGGTGAAAAGCTAAGATTAGTGTGCACTTTACACCATTACAATGTGCAAAGTGCTTGGAAAGATCTAGATCTTGTGAAGAGGGCATAAAGGAGACTTGGCATAAAGGAGACTTGGCATAAAGTGGATGATGTGACATAAATTACATGAAATTACATTCAAAGTGTTACTCCACCTCTGTATCCCATAGGGAGAAGGAGATTAAAAAAGTACAATGAGCAAAAAATTACAAATGAGGTGAGATGGTTTTTCTAGGGTTTAAAGGGGGAAAATTCAATTATAAAGCATAATCTAAGCCCCCAATATAATTTTAATAGTAAATAAGTAATTTCAAAATACATTTTCAAGCTTCATTTGAAACTCAAGGGGTCAAACATAGTTTTAAAAATTACAAAATGCTATGTCAAGTTTTGTGGAGGTATAATGGTCAAAAAGCAATTGTAGTCCATAGGTGGAAGGTCTGTGGGGAAGACACATGTGAAAGTCATGTTTGAACATTTTAAAATGTACTTGAAAGTTCTATTGGAGGTGTATGGTTTTAAAATCAAGTGAAAAATAAGGGGTCAAAGTCCATTTGAAATTATGGTGGAGATGCACCACCCCAAATGCACTTCCCTAAAGTGTAACATGCTCCTGTAGTTCTCCACTCCATAGAATAAAAGGAAATGACAATGGGACTCAATGGAAGATGAATTATAACACATAATTTACACCAATGAAAAGTTTAAAGTGTAATGTGTGTCACCATCTCTAGATTCCATGAGGTAGTAAAGGGAGAATGGGCAATAAAGTTCAAAAGAGACAAGGTATGACTACCCAGTTGGCTACCATGAAGGCCAAGTGAAAAAAGTAAAGGTGCATAAAACAAAATGTAAAAATGTAATTTGGAGCCCAAAAGGTAAAAATTTGAAAATGACATAAATCTTTTGCATTTTAAATTATTTTTCTTGCCCAAGTTCTTCCATGGGAAAGAAATTATAGGCTTGCAAATCCAAGGTGGGCCACTCCAAAGAAGATAATTCAAAGGGTCATGGATCTAGAATATTCCTAGCGAATCATGGCAAAATTAGGTTATTTTATGGTGTGTATGAGAGGGAAGATGTCTATCTAGGAGGTTTTAGTTGTGCAAACAAGTGGTCAAGGGCATATTTAGGTAGTTATACATAAATATAAATGGTTTGTTTGCCTTCTACCATAAATATTCTCATTTCAAATCATCTTAGAGAATTTTCAGCCAATAAATCAAGGGATCTATTAAAAATCTCCATAATTATTTGTAAAGGTAGTTGAAACAATCATTTTCCTTGCAATTACATGAAGACTTTAGGCATGACAAAGGAATATTTTCTATCTAGACACATATTGATGGATTTGAAGGGTTGCTTTGCAATTTTGAAAATTGTAACCCAGAGTCCAAGGATTGAAAAAGTATAAATAAGGGGCTTCTCCTCTATTCAAGGTTGTTGGTCATTGTTTTAGGTGTTCATTTTATCTAAGTCTAGGTTCTACAAAAAAAATAGGATCAATTATTTTGTTTATATTTTATCTCCCTTGCTAAGGTGGTTGTAGTTGTGCAACCATTAACAAGCTTTGAGAGCATGTTTATGTCTCCCTTTTCAAAAGAGAAATCTCACCATGCTTGTCCCCATAGAAGCATTTTTAAATAGTAATGTGTGTAATATTTATTTTCAAGTTGATGAAAATGGTTGTGGTTCTTTGTCGTTTCCTATAACTGAAGTGAAAAAACATGTTTTACAAGAATTATTGATTAGACATTTGGGTTTGTGCTCACTACTAGTTGTCATTTTGAGCACATATTTAGATTATAAACTCTTTTTACATTACTTCAATATAGGTTTTTGAATAACTTGTTAGGGTACCCTAGGTTTATGGATTTGATAGGGAAAAACATTTGAAAGATTAATTTTAGTGTATATTTTAGTCTCTCAAGGATCATTTGGTATTTACCATTATCTTGCATTTGAATTTTTTCTACATCTTTGCTAAGGAATATTGTCATGAAATACTATAAGATACCTTACTATTTGGAAACCACCAACACACCAACCTCCTTATTTTAATCATCTAACTTTTCCTACCCTATCCTACCCTGCAAATAATAGACCCTTTGCATACTATAAGTGTTACTTTCCTTATAAATGCATAAGATATTGCATATTTGAAATGTTTTTGTAGTTTGTGTTTTACAGTCTAGCATTTTAGTCTCTTATTTAGACCCTATTGTTGAAGATTATATGGAATTAAGATTGTAGTCTCTTTCCCATCTATCTTTAGTAGCTTGTATATGACTTAGAGCATTCATGTATTTCATGTGATAACCCTTCATAGGTGAAGTGTGTAAACTTGTTTATACCCTAGTCATATTTTTTCCTTATGCCAAAAATCCCCATGGAGGTTGAATTAAAAAATATATCCATGTGATAAAGCTACCCCATAGGTCCTCTAATCTTAGTTTAGGTAGATCCAAAACTAGTAGGGAGCTAACCATACCCTTTGTAGGTGCCACTTAGTCATTTTTTTCATTCAATCTAATCTTAATGCCAAACCCTTCCCCAACTATGACAACATACTAAATTTTTTTCATCATTATTTACCATTCAAGTTTACAAGGCCAAGCATATGAGGTGTACAATTGGGAACCAACACTCTTCTAGCACCATTTTTAGGGATAGAAAAGACACCCATGGCACTTGTTTTACCAGGGACTCTTGTAGAGAGCTTATGTCATTTTTAACATTCTCTACCTTTTGTGTTATTTTTATTATCTTTATTTCATCAACATCACACACTCTTTTGGCATCTTTGTCGGTAATAAGCTAATAAACTTGGACCTTGTGTTGTTGAGGACTCTTATAGAGAGTTTTAAGTATTTCATATTAAGAAGTTCTTTGTTGTTATTTACTACATTTGGACTATCTTGGCCATCAATGCTACATCACTCCACTGGGGATGTGTTAGGATTTGAGATATTCAAAAAATTAACATCAACTAAGTTTATTGTAAAGAGATATTAAAGTTGCATGTTAGAAGGTGATTTTTTCCCTTTTAAACACTATTCTAAAAAAATTATTGTCTTTGTGTTGTATCTCATCAATAAGCTTCAACAAGTTTAATTTCAGCATGTATCACAATGAATTGATTAATTTTTATATTCTATAATCTTTATTCTAGTGGTGACTCCATTTTTATTATCTGGTTTCAAGGAAGATCAGTGCCTATGATGAATGTCTTTGTTAAGTTTCAGCTTTGAGTGTTTTCTTATCTATAAATCCAAAAGGTCTAAGGTCATCCTTTAAAGGTGACTCATTAAAAAACTTTTCTCACCCATAAACTTTCATCAAAGATGAAGGAGACATGTTTAGAGGCTAGAATGGAAGTGCCCAATCCATTACATGCCAAAGTAAACTTTATGAATTATGATTTTAACATTGAGTGGTGTGACAGGTGCTTCCTTCCACATCCCCAATGTGATATTACTAAACCAAGTGATGAATATGTGGATGATCTTGAGTTTTCTTCTGATGATGATGATATTTTGATATTCAATTGTCAAAGTCCCAAATGTAAGTTTTCTGCCTCCATGAAAATGATGAATGCTACTACTACTAATCAGTTTTAGAGTATGGTCATGAAGGTTCTAATGTATGAATCCTCTTATGATGATAGTATGATACAAGTAAATGAGATACCCAATCATGATGTAATTGAATATTTGAAGTCTACTTTGAAAAAAGTGTTGGACATGGATGTAGAATTGGGTGACTTCATTGGGAATGTCGATGTTGTTGAGCAAATAGTTGTTCTTGATGTTGGGTTTGATAACAAAGGTGTTGTTTGGAAAATCACATTCAGTGAAGGTGGGGTTATATTCTATGCCCTTGTGGATGAAATTTTTTAGACTTCTTTCAAGTAGTACTTTGAGTTCACAAATGACATTGTTGATCCTGGTGCACTCTTGCTTGGTACTCACCTAATTGCATCCAAGAAATAATATTATTTATAGCTACTAAAAAAGTACCAAGATATTTTGGCTTGGTCTTATCTATATTTGAGATCATGCAAAGAGGATTTGCTTCAATGTGTCATCCTATTATATCCTAGTCGTAAGACCTTCATGTATGTGTAGATATCATTTTACTTCATCTTAGCCACCAAGATTCTATAAAAGTTTTAGAGATTAAGGGATGGAAAAATTATAGAGCCACCATTTAATCAAAAATATCTGAAGCATTTCCTTTACTAAGCACATAATTATATCGTGTTTGTCCTTTGTTGTTTCCTCATTTTTTTTGCCCCTCTATTTTGGGCCTTGTTTATAGAGCTTCCCTTTGTGTTTTGTTGTGTGTTCATTTCTAGATCCTCCTAATATATTTTTGTTAAGTCTACCATGTTTTTTTATGTCTTTATGAGTATTAATGGTAAAATTTTAAGTCTTGACTCTATGACCCAATGGATTGGCACCTGGTCTTACATTTTGGGGTTCTTTGCACACCCACAGGGGTATGCATCCTAGGGCAAGAGCTAGTGTTAGTAACCAAAATTGAACTAAAGTAATTGGGCCCTTGTCAAGTATAAATTCCTAAGTTGAACCCAAGTTGATAGATGCCTAAGTCCTTAACCCAATTTCTATATTCAAATGTTCACTAAAAGGTCAAGTTCATGTTAAATCAACTAAGTGTTATTTGGTCTTTACTTAGTATGTATAAAGGCTTATTTATTTTAGGGAAAGTGTTTTGTAGACAAGTCAAAGAATTATTTATTTCAAAAAATTTATCCATGGAAAAGAGTCCTCAGGTCCATTTTTTTGGACTTTTTGTTCATGGTAAAATTTTTGAAGGGTACTTTTCCTTCGAGCATTTTGACCATGTAAAAATCCTTACAAAGTCAAATTTATTTAGCAAACGTGTAAAGTCCAATTTCTTCAGCAATAGTGTAAAGTTCAATTTCTTCAGGGAAATTATTTAAGACAAAATGTTCAAAATAATTTTCATGATGAAGATAAAAATATCGAAGACTGAATTACTATGAGAGAAGTATCTGAGAGAGTTCAACACTTTAGGAAAATTATCTTAGACAAAATATCCAAAATAATTGTCCTAATAAAAAAAGGGCCTAGGAGAAAAAGTGCTAAGAATCAAAAAATTGTAATAGTTGCTACTAAGATAAAAATGCCAAAGACCAAGTTAACGCAAATAGGAATTCCAATGAAAAAAAGTCTTGAATGAAATTTTTGAATTGCATAAATGCCGAGCTCTTGAGGCATAGAAGGTCAATGCACTTATGCATGTTTTCAAGTTTACATGAAAAGTGTCTCATGATCAAAGGATCACATAGAATAAATATTTTGAATGCCATGAACATCTTGTGCAATTTTGGTGCCTTCATGTTTTTTTAGTAAAGATGCAAGTTTTCAAAAAGTTGAACAAGTAGTGTGATGACTACACAAACATCTTTGATGGTCATGCAGACATCAAAATTAAGCTCATCCATTATTAATTAGAGATTAAATTTGATGGTCATTCAAAAATCATTGATGATCACATGAATATTAAGTAATGAGTATGTGAACATCAAATTTAAGCCATGATAGTTATCCATTGGGGATTAAATTTGATGATCGCATGCCCATGAAAGACATTCATATAGACATCAAATGATGAGCATGTAGACATAAAATTTAAGATGTGGTAGAGATCCATTGGGGCTTAAATTAGAGAGTTATACACCCATAAAATACATTCATGTGGATGTCAAATGATGGGTGTGAGGATGTCAAATTTAAGCCATGGTAGAGTGAACTTTTTAGCCAAGCCTAGAATGCACGTAAGACTTCCACATGGTAAAAGGGTACTAGCCCAAGAAAATATTAACTATGTAAGGTACATAAACCCCCAAGATAATATTCCATGGATAGAACATGCAACATAGTGTCAAACATAACAAAGTGTGTTGGTGGCAAAAAGCTGAGACTAGTGTGTACTTTGCACCAATACAATGTGTAAAGTGCTTGGAAAGATCGAGATCTCATGAAGAGGGTATAAAGGAGACTTGGTGGAAAGTGGAATATGTGATGAAAATTTCACCAATTATGTGCAAATTTTTTGGAATATGTGATGCAAATTTCACCAAATTATGTTAAAATTTTTACTCCACCTCTATATCCCACAGGGAGAAGGAGACAAAAAGGTGCAATGAGCAGAAAATTGCAAAATGGGGTGAGATGGTTCTATCAAGTTTTAGAGGGGGTAAATACAATTAAAAATTATACTTTGAGCCCCCACCAAAATTTTAATAATCAATAAGTAATTTTTAAATAGGTGGTCAATCTCTATTTAGAACTTGAGGGGTCAAACACAATTTTAAAATTACAAAATACTATGTCAAGTTTTGTGGAGGTATAATGGTCAAAAAGAAATTATAGTCCATAGGTGGAAGGTCTGGGAGGAAGACATAGGCCAAAGGCATGTTTGAAAATTTTTAAAGGTAATTGAAGGTTCTACTAGATTTATATGGCTATAAAATCAAGAGCAAAATAAGGAGTCAAAGTCTATAGGAAAATATGGTGAAGATGCACCACCCCAAATGCACTTCCCTAAAGTGCAATGCGTTCCTATAGTTTTGTATTTTATGAAATAAAAGGAAATGATAATGGGACTTAGTGGGAGGTGTAATCTAAAACACACTTTTCACCAACACAAAGTGAAAATTTCAATGTGCACCACCAATTATTGATTCCATGAGATAGCAAAGGGAGAATGGGCAGTAAAGTTGAAAAAAGACAAGGTATGACTACCTAGTTGGCTACCATGAAGGCTAGGTACAAAAAGTAAAGGTGCATAAGCAAAATGTGAAAACATAATTTAGATCCCAAAAGGTAAAAAGTTGAAAATGACATAAGTATTTTACATTTTTTTATTATTGTGCTTGCCTAAGTTCCTCCATGGGAGTGAAATTACAAGCTTGTAAAACTAAGGTGGGCCACTCCAAAAGAGATCATTCAAAGGGCCATCAATCTAGAATATTCCTATGGAATCATGGAAAAATTAGGTTGTCCATGGCATGCATGAGAGGGAGGGTAGTTGTCTAGGAGGTTTGAGTTGTCCAATCAAGTGGTCAAGGGCATCTTCAGGTAGTTATACATAAAGATAAATGGTTTGCTTTCCCTCCACCATGAATATTCTCATTTCATCTCATCTTAGATCATTTCCATCCAAGAAATCAAGGGATATATTATAAATATCCATCACTATTTGTAAAGGTAGTTATAATAATAATCTTCTTTGTATTTACATGAAGACTTCAAGCATGACAAAGGAATGTTTTCCATCTGAAAGCATCTAGGTATATTTCAAGGGCTGATTTACAATTTTGAAATTTACAACCCACAGTCCAAGGATTGAAAATGTATAAATAGGAGGCTTATCCTCTATTCAAGGTTATTGTTGGTCATTTTTTTAGGTGTTCATTTTCTCTAAGCCTAGGTTTTTTATATTTTTTTTGGGATCAATTGTTGTGTGTAGACTTTGTCTCCCTTGCTAAGGTGGTTGTAGCTATACATCTATTAACAAGCTATAAAAACATATTTGTCTCCTTTGTCAAAAGATAAATCTCACCATGCTTGTCCCCATAGAAGCATTTTGAAATACTAATGTGTGTAATATTTATTTTCAAGTTAATGAAAATGATTGTGGTTATTTGTTTTTCTTGTAAATGAAGTGCAATAACATGTTTTACAAGAATTAGTGATTGGACATTAGGGTTTTTTCTCACTACTGGTTGTTATTTTGAGCATAGATTTAGATTATAAACTCTTTCTACATTACTTCAAGATAGGTTATTGAATAACCTATTGGCAACCCTAGGTTTATGTATTTAATAGGGAAAAGCATTTGAAATATTAGTTTCAGTGTATGTTCTAGTCTTTTATGGATCATTTGGTATTTACCATTATCTTATATTTGAATTTTTTTTGCATCTTTGCTAAGGAATATTATCATGAAATAATGCAAGATACCATGCTATTTGGAAACCACAAGCACACCACCCTCCTTATTTTTAATAATATAACTTGGCCTACCCTATCCTAACCTAAAAATAATACACCCTTTGAATACTATAAGTGTTATTTGCCTTGAAAATGCATAAGATATTACATATTTGAAATGTGTTTGTAGTTTATGTTTTAAAGTCTAGAATTGTAGTCTTTTATTCTACCCTTGTTGTTGAAGATTATATAGAATGAAGATTGCAATGTATTTTCCATATATCCTTAGTAGCTTGTATATGATTAGATAATTTGTGCATTTTGTGTGACAACCCTTCATGGGTGAAGTGTGCAAACTTGGTTAAACCCTGGTCATATTTTTTCCTTATGCCAAAAATCCCTATGGAGGTTGAATTGTAGAATCTCTCCATATGAGCAAGCTACCCCATAGGTCCTTTCACCTTAGTTTAGGTAGAGCAAGAAGTAGTAGGGAGTTGACCATACCCTTTTAAGTTGCCTCTAAGTCATTTTTAACATTTAGTCTAATCTTAATGCCAAACCCTTCCCTGGTTACAATGACATACTAGTGGGTTTTTCATCATTATTTGCCATTTTTATTTCAAGTGTGCAAGGTTAAGAATATGAGGTATATAACTAAGAACCAACGCTTTATTATACCAAGTGTCTCTCTCAAAGGCCTTTATTATTTATTATTCTAAGTGTCACTCTTGAAAGGAGATTTAGATAGTTGTACACCATCAAATTAGATCAAATGGCTTGAATGCAACTACATGTTTACATTGAAATCTCTCACTAGATCTAGATGGATGCAATGTGGTTTAGACACATGTTGATCATATATGGGCCCTTAGGGGACATGTGTCATTTCAAAAGGCTACTCAGGTTTGGTTGGTCATGCTTGAGATATGTGGCAACATCTCATAGGTTTGTGTATTATATTGGGATGCATGGTGGATACATGGCATCTCAAATTGATTGGGCTTGCTCATAGGGGCTAAGATATTGACATGTAGCCTTAAATTTGAATTATAATGGCTAGTTCCTCTATGAGCTCTCTAGATGGTGCCACATGGTGCATGAACTTGGTAGATTTACTCCACATGTCCTATGTGAGGTATGTTAAATCTCTAAGTTATTGTGAAGCTTAATGAGTTAGACACTTGTCCTCTTGAGTCATAGTATTTAATTTAATGTCTCGTAAAGTGTCACAAATTGATACTTTCATTTTTATGTTCTACAAGATCAAGTGAAAGACTAAGTTAGTCTTTTAAAAATGTCAAATCTCTATCTTAAGCAAATTAAAACAAGCTTAAATCAAAATTATGCAAATAAATCCTTTAAACAAAGTATAGGGTTAGTCCAATAAGATTAGACAAAGCTTTTTGCATTCATGCCAATTGGAGAACTAGGTAGAACATCCTTAGAGAGGGCCTGTATGCACATTTTTGAAGTGTCAATAGTTAGTGATTCATTTTTGAATAAAACTCTAGGGAAGGCTTGCAATAACTTTAAACATTCCTAAGTACTAATAGTACTTCAAGATGAATAGTTAACCAAAGATTGCTAAGAAGTATTAAATCAATTATTTATGTAGTTAAAATGAGTTAACATGCTTAGCATCTTAGGCATTTTGAAAATTTTAGAAAGGAGGGTCTCTATTTTGGGAATAGGGGTAGTTGAGTATCAACAAATGATGACCTCTATGGGGAAACATTGTAAAATGTTAGAATCTATATATTATGTTCAAAGATGAATCAATTTTTTTATTTCATTATGAATTTCAATCAATATCAAAACTTCTTTTCATAACTATTAAAATCCCACATGCTAGAAATAGAGTTCAAACCTTGTAAACAATAATACTATGTGTGTGCTTTGAGGTTCATTAACCATTTCCATTAGGTTTAGAAATGATAAATTTCAAGCTTTAAGACACCAAATATGAAATTAATTAAGCATTATTCAAGTTTTATATAATAATGCTTTGCTTAGTTAGGATGGCTTGGGCATTGCTCTGCTTCCAGCTAGGAATCCATAACCATGACAGAGATACTTTAGGCTCCATGCTAGGTCATGTTATACTATCGGCTAGGTGTCCATATCACTGGTAGAGATTTCCTAAATCACCATTCATGGAATATGAAGTAGTTCATGATTTTATTTCATTTTTTATCATTTTTTATACCTACATTCATAAACCATAATGGTTTGGAATCAAAATTAGCTAGATGTAGGGTGTTTTTCAAGACATAGTCTAGATGTTATTCACTCTAAGATAGCAAATTCTACCTTGGAAATTTATTTAGTGAATTTAGGTGATAGTATGATAGTTCACATAGATTCAAACTCTTTTTTGAGTGAATGATCAGTCATTTAGACTATATTACAATCTTAAAATAACTTAGGATTTTCATTAGAAAACCAATTTCTAATTAACACCACCCAAATTTTCTAAATTAGAACACTACTAGAGGTTTCAAAACTATGGACAACCAATGTTTAAGACTAGCAATCCCTTTTCCCCCTTTAGGATCAAGTTAACACAAATCTAGCCAATGAATTCTCGTCTAGAGGAGTTATTGTTAAGATACAATACAAAAAAAAACATAACAAAATAGGAAAACAAAGAAAGAAAGGGAATAATAGGAAAACAAAGCAAGAAATCAAACTACGCTACTACTACCTACTCTAACTCTAACCAAGCTTACTATCCTTCTAGAATTTGTGATATATTAGAAGAGAAATAATGCTTCATGTATTTCCCATTGACAAACAAGGCTAAGTCATTTCCTTGTAGGTATTTGAGTCTGAATGTATTTTCACCAAGTATCTCTACCACTTGATATGGTCTAATCTAGAGGGGAGTGAACTTATGATGTTGTCCTTTATTTTTGTGGGCCTTCTCCCGTAGTAGGACCAAGTCTTATATTCAAAATGCTTTAACCTTGGCTCAATTGTTGAAGCCTATTTTCACAACATCCTGATGTTTGTTGAAATTTTATAGTGCTTCATCTTTAGCATCTTCCATCTAGATGACATTTAATATCTTAGCCTACACTCTTTCATTATCTTCCATGTACTCAGCCATAAATTCATAGGTGGGCAGCTTTAATGTGATGGGAAAAATAGGTTAGTGTTTGTAGATAAGTAAGAATGGGGATGCCTTGAGAACTTTATTATATCTTGTTTTATCTACCCATAAAGCATATTTTAATAGTGTCTACCATTATCTATTTTTTTAAGTAGACTTCTTGATGGCATTCATCAAGTTTTTGTTGGTGGAATATGCAAATCCATTACCTTAAGGGTAATAGTTTGAAGTATACTTGACGAATATCTAGTTATCATATAACCATTCAATAAATTCATCTGATATAAATTCTATTCCATTGTCACATACTAAAGATAGGGGCATCCCAAACTAGGTAATGATATTTTATTCTAAGAATTTGATGACATCATTTGTTTTACTATTCTTGGTGGCCATTACTTTAGTCTACCGTGTGAAATAATCTATGGTAGTGAGTTAAAATATGTGTCTTGTTGGGGATTTTGGATTGATTACTCCTATCAAGTCAAGGCCCCATTATGCAAATATATTCACCTCAATTACTAGTTGTAAAGGCATGGTTGTCTTTATCTCTCTTTGATCAAATACTTGGCATTGATGACATGTTCATACATCAATGTGGGCATATTTTAATATGGTTGGCCAATAATAACAATATTTCAATATCTTATGTGTATTGGTACTTCCTAAAGTATGGCCACTTCCTAGCTTATCATGGAAATTATCCATGATCTCAGTGGGTTCATCTCTAAAAACACACATTAGATAGACTCCTTTATAGTTCCTTCTATAAAGGACTCCTTTTTTATCATAAAATGGGATGATCTCATCCTAAGGGATATTTTATGATCTCTTTTGAGGTGTGGGGAGCATGCTCCATGTATAAAATAATGGATAATGTCCTTGTACCAATGATTATTAGATACTTGTTTTACTTCCACCTACAAGACATCAATATATGGATCAATGTTTTCAATGAGTTAGATTAGACCTTGAACCCTAACTAATTTAGTATATTTTATCTCTAAGTCATTCTTGGAGTTTAGTCATCCACTTCCCTCTTCTTTCTCCAAGTTTATTCTGTCCTAGCATCAACTTGACCACTGCATCAGACACTATGGCATAAGTCTTGTTTCTCAAGATGTAGTATCTAAACTTCTTGATATCCTTTACCAGTGTGTAGGATTGGTTATCTAGAACAGGATAGTTTAAATCTATGTTCTTCAAATTAGTGATCATAAAAGCTATGAGGTGTTCTTTATCATCTTCCTTCTATGTTAGGATAGCAACAATAGTATGATCAAAAGCAAAAGAGTATAGATAGAAATCTCTACTAAAATAAGGATAGGGGATTGAAAAAAAACATCCTTAATGTCCTATAATGCCTTCTTCACTTCACCAATATATTCTATCTTGGCATCCTTATTTACCATTACATTAAGTGGTCTTACAATCTCTACAAAACTAGAGATAAACTTTCCTACAAAATTAATTTTGCCAAAGATGGATTTTAACTCCTTTTTTCTATTAAGAAATTATACTTTAGAAATTGCATTGATCAGGTTCAATATTCATACCTTATTGAGTGATTACATGTCCTAAAATCTTGCCTTTAGTTACACAAAATATGCTTTTCTTTGGGTTTAAGGAAATGCCATACCTTTACATTTATCCAACATTTATTCTAAATGCATCATGTGATCTCCTCTATTTTTAGAAAACATGGTTAGATCATCTATATAAATAATAATGCACTTACCAATTAACTTGTGAAATACATGGTCCATTTCTCATTGGAAGGTTTCTCCTACATTTATTAGTCTGAATGGCATTCATCTATAGGTAAACATTCCCCATTTGGTGGTGAAGGTGGTTTTCATTATATCATTTTTATTCACTAGGACTTGGTTTTATCTTGAAAAATCATCAAGGAATGAGATGATTCTAGACCCACTCACCAACTCAATGACTTCATCTAGGGATGACAAGGGATAATTATCCTTTTTTGAGGATCTATTTAGGTTTCTCAAATCAAAATAGAGTCTAATTTCTCCATTCTAATTTTGGATAGGCATAAGATTAATAACCAATGTTTAGTGTCTTATGGGGAATATTATCCTTGCATCTATAAATTTATTTACTTATTTATAAATCAATATCTCTAGTATTGGATTTGCTAGCCTTTGTGTCCACCTAAAAGGTTTGCAAGCTTCTTTCAATGGGATAGTGTGAGTAATCACACTAGTATCAAATATCTAAAGGTCATCATATGACCAGGTAATAACATCTTTAAACTTGGTTATAAAGGTGGTGACATCTTTTAGATCTTCATTTGTGTAAACTAAACCAGTGTTAACATTTTTCTCACTTTTGGGACTTTCCAAGTTAACTTGATTGTAATCTTTCTCACTCACCTTGGGTTGTCTTTCTTCACTCCTTTGCTTATCTGGGTCAAACATCATCTCTAATGAGATCATATCTTTGGGGATCTAATTCTATTTGATTTGAATCACTCCTTCATTATCCTTCAATCTTGTACAAAACTTTCATCCTATTCATCCATGATGTGGGACTCAAATATGCTAAAACTACATAAGAAGTTGATTATATGCTTGTAATAATCAAAGACTTGAATTTGGTTGATGTTATATGGAATATAGGGGGATGAAATTATCTCCATATGAATTTTTGTAGGTTTAGAGGCTCAGGTGGGACCAGGTTTGTTGTTGTTAAGGCTAGAGCATCTGCTAGTTGGTTATGCTCCCTAGGTAAGGAAACAATATTAAATGTGTCAAAATACTTGATTAAATCCCAATAGATAAATTTATACTCCCTTAAATAGGAAATATTACATTGATACTTACTCTAAACTTGGTTAATAAATAACTTTGAATCATTATAGACAAATAGTTCTTTTACCTTATGCTTGATTGTGAATTGAAATCCTAAAATGTGAGTTTCATATTCTGCCAAATTATTAGTACAAGTAAACTATAATCTATAAGAATCTAGGTGTTATTTTCCTTTTGGATTCATCAAAATAATCCCAATACCAGAACCTTGATTTGCTCATGCACCATCAAAGTGAAATGTTCAGGGACCTTTTCTATCTTCTTTCTCTTCATCATCTATAACAACATTAATAGTTTCTAAAGTATACACACCTAAATAAGAGGATTTATATTTTACCTTCTCATTATTGAAATTTTATTTAGTGATCATGTATTTAATTTTACGTTCCCAATCAATCCTGATCTGGTTGGGAATCCCAAGCCAAGGTAGTCACATGTGATAACAATCAGTGGACATATATCCATTTAAAGATTTAGTCCAATCATAACTCAATAGAAATTCATAAGCCTTAGGTATATCAAAAATTTATATGTCTATGAACTAATGGATCTAAGGTTTTAGGGTGATTTGCATGTGAATATTCAATAATTCACCCATTAATTTCACTCTTGATTTGTCTAACTATACTACCACCTTCTCTGATTTGACTAAGTTTAGTCCTAATTTTTCACAAATTTGTAAAAGCATTATGCTAGTTGAAGCACTAATATCAAGCAAACAATTATGAAGATTTTTTACAAAAATTCTTACAATTAAAAGGAATGATGGAACCTCATATTTTCTCTTATACATTACCACATTTGAATGATCAAATTTACCTTTGTTGGAGCTAGGATTTTTATTCAATGGTTTCAATAGCAGATCACATTGTTCAATGATCTAGGTAAGCTCATGTAGCATTATATTTGCCTTGATATTATTCATTTCTTCCATTGTGGTGTACACTCTTTTTGACATTGTGTAGGGATATTCTATTATTGGTAGACTCTCCTTACCTTTAGGGGGTGGAGGATCATTATTTGTCCTGTTATCAAGAGGTGTATCCATTTTATTAGGTGGGGTGGAAGTTGTTAGAGGTGGTTTTTGACCTTCTCTTCTCAAAACATAATTGTTCCTCTAATATTGTTAGAAAACATGTACTTACTCAACATTATCCTCAGGCTCATTTTCATCTTGATTAGGGAAGTAATAAGATTCAACCAATAGGACCATTTATGGTGTTCTAGGAGCATCATTGGTTGTGTTAGAGCCCTTATCAATTTTCTAATTGATGGGGTTCATATTGAATCCATCCATTTGTATCTAATAGCTTCAAATGCATGGTAGAACTATACATAGTCTAGTTCTTCATGTCTATCAATATTGTGCACATGACACCGGTTAGGCAAGGCTAGCTCACAAATGTTGATTTTGGGAAATTTACTCAAAGGGGTATCACTATTGGTATTAGACCTATTGAAAGGTCTATTATACCTTTGGAAATTATAATTTCTATTGGAACCCTCACTAGTGTTACCCACTTGTTTCTCAAGATCTAAGAAGTCATTAGAGAATTTTTGGATAGTTTTTTGTATTGAGTCTAGATTTCCCTATGGAGTCTCTGAGCTCTTATTTTGGGTTACATCTTGGAAATTGGTGTTATTTATAGACATGAAAATTTGATTGACATTATTATAAAGATGTTCTCCAACATTTTCTTGGTTGAAGAATCCTAGATGGTAGTTAGGTGTAGTGTGGCTCAAAGGCAATGGGTTGGTTATAGGTAGCTATTTTAATGCAAGCACATTCTAGTTCATGTTAGGTATGAAATTTAAGGAAAACATAGTTGGGTAAATGTTTGGTATAACAAAGGTAGGATGCCCTTATGAGTGTATTTTATCATTAATATGTATGGCCTTAGCATAGGATAAAAGTAACATGTCAATACCTATGGCTATCCTCAAGAATATGGTTGTTATTGGGTCTAAAGCATTATTTTATATCTCTAAGGCTAAATCATCTTCTAATTTATAGGGTGGAGATGTCAGGGTATACATATTTTGAAACCTTATGTTGAATGTTCTAATTGGTTATGTTGGGTCCTTTTTTAAAGTTGTAAATTTTGGTATACAACTCCTAGAATAACTACCCTTCCAAATTGGGAAATAAAAGTATCATTAAATTGATCCCATCTTATGATGGAATCTTTGGGTAAGTTAAGGAACCAATATAATTTGTGTCCCTAAAGGTGAAGGGAAAAAGGAGATAGGACAAGTCCTCATGGATCACATTAAGTAGACTTAAAGATGCCTTAAATGACCACATGTTCTTCATCAATCACTCTCTTAGTAGGGGTAAAGAGAGGTGGGTATTTTTCTAGATTCCTAGGAAAATCATGAATGAGCCTAGGTACATTGATAGATGAGCCAGCTAACCATGCCATGATTTGAATGAGAGGTAAATCTTTTTGGTTAGATGGGTAATTCAGTTGGGTCCTAGACTTCTTATGTCTACCTTTGCTTGATCTCACCTTTCTATGGGTTTTTAAAGATGCTAAAGGGATCCTGGGTTTAGATTAGGGCCTGATTTTGATTCTAGGCAAACTCTAGGATGTAAAATGGGAGATAAAATCAAAGGATGTTCAAAGATGACCTAAAAAGTGACAAATATTAAAAGTATTAGTTAATATTTATAGAAAAAGCCTCAGATCAAGTAGATTTACCTAGATCTTTAAGGATCTAAACTTATAAGCCTCAAATTTTATCAATACCTACACAAAAGTTGTTAGCCTTGCATGTTGATTTACAAATATTAGAGTTAAACAAACAATCTAGAGTGTTTATATGACTTATTTAACAATCCAATAATGTTTAATCACTTTAAAGTAACTTTAGTCACAAAGTTACACAAAGGTTCTTTTAATCCCAAGAGAATTAGAGCAAATATGATCTCAAATGTTCAGATCTAGTATAAGCAACATCTTAGAGATTGATCTTTAAAATAATTCTTACAAATACCAAGATCATCTAGAAAATTTATGTGAAACTTTACAAAGATGATCAAAATAGCCTTGAATATGCTTAAAAGACATGGTATTTCACCTATCTTTGTACAAATTTAGACAAATATCTAGGTTATTTGCTAGATTTCCATTAATGAACACTATTTTTGATGAAATATTTTAAAGGATGCAAATATTCACACAAAGAATGTAAAGATTTATGTAAGTAATGAAAATACCTAGTGTTCTTCAAAACAATTTGAACACTTTGAAACAATTATAAATGTATTAAATGAAGTACACTAAAAATCTATAAATATGCATGAAAGTAATTTCATAATGGCCCTCCTAGTGCCAAATTTTCCCTTCCTATTGATGTACATTATTGTGCTCCCTATGTTACTAGGGAATAAGGAGAAAGTAAGAAACTCAATTTTGAGCCATGAAAGACTTGGGGCTTAAGTTGTTAACATAATTACTACTAAAAATAAAACAAATAACAGAGATATGGTCACCACTTTATAAGTCTATATGCATAACCAGTTGTAGGGATAAGAGATGTTATGTAGTGACACTACTTCTTACTAATCCTTATGGAAGTGTTTCAATCGTTGTTAATTATTGCCCAAAATATAAACATGCAATGAATATTTATAGCATGAACTAAGATAAAGTGATTCAAGGGTGGATTCAAGAGTAAGTAGGGTAAGGAAGAAAATATAATTTGCTTAAGATGATCAAAGGCACCGATTCTACTAATTTCGAAGGTAAAACACATAAAACTAGCATCTACCAAATCTAGCATAATACTAAAAGCTAAATAAATGTAGTCAAATATTTAGTGGGAAAGAAATGAATATATCTAAAAACATATAATGCATAAAGATTTCTCACTCACAGTAAATTACATAACACATTCAGTTGTAAATGAGAAGAAAATAGAGCTAATATACTATTAGATTTGTCAATCTAGTGTCAAACTCAAACTAAAAGATGCATCTATGGACTATAATTTCCAAATTAGTTTTCAAAAAATAAACTATCAATCATCTAAAAGTGTGAGGAACAACAACTATAGAAATAAATAGATAAGCACTTCAATCAAACTTGTAGATTATTTGGCTCTTTTGTATTAATTCTTGAAAGAACTATTTTTTGTTACAAATGAGGGGGGATCCCCTATTTAGAGACATAAAAATGTCTAAGAAAATTTTATGTGGGCCCATAAAAGGTGTCCAAATATGACCAAGTGGCTAAAATGTTACAAGGGAATATTCTAAGTTTGAATTTAAAAAATGAAATAAAATATTCTTTAAGGCCTTAGAGGTGGTTGTTGTCTTTGTTTATTCTCCACTTCCTCTTTAGTAAATAACTCTACACATGCCAGATAATATTGGTTGATATGAGAAAAGTCCAAGATCATGGGCCAAAATAAGTTAGGTATAACTTGGATGAGCTTGTCATGTTCTATGAGTATTGGCCTTAGTGCTTTTTTAATCGCATTTGATTTCTACATCCTCTGATTGACAAATGCTACAATATTCATCACCTTCATAGTAGTCTTTGCATTAGCTACATCTTTATGGAACTTGGCCACACACACCTTCATTTGGGCTCTAAACTCTTGATCATCCATAAAGGAGCCATCAAGTTTGGTTACCCTAGTGACCATGTCATCCTTCAATAGTAAAACTATTTTGAATTCAATTTTATCCAAGGATGTAGTGGTATCCTTGATCTAATCTAGCCATCTCTTCAAAATCCTTATTTGCTTCATGAGTATGGTTTTTTTAGGAATAATATCCTCAAATGGTGGCACATTAAGGTCAAGTAACTTATTTATTCTTTCAACTCTAGCCAAGTTTTCCAACTTGGCATCATAAAGTGCAAGCTTTTGGTCAAGTTTGATGACCACCTTGGATTATAGTACCCCATTTTCCTGCCTCTTCGTCATGACCTTATATAGGTTGAAGACATTAATAACGACATTTAATATTAAAATTAAAGTGCCTTCTGGCATAGTGGTAGTGTTTACTTCTTTAACCTTTTCAATTACTATTACATCCCCTTAATTAAGGTAATTATATATTCTTCCTAAGCTTGAACTATGGACACAGGGTCCTCTACATATTCTTGTACATCTCTAAGGCCAACCTTCCTCTTCCTAGTCAAAGTGAAGAGTGACTTTTCACTTTTATGGATCATATCTGAGCTTGATTATGGCTACTCAAATTTCCTTCTAATCACCCTTTTCATGGTTCCTATGTCAGCATCAAACCTCATGCCAATTTGGGAGGTAGAGTGGGTTATTTAGGGCTTCTCCCACGTTGCTACTTGAATGATGTCTCTAATCCAATTTGGGGTAGTAATAGATTTTGGCTATGTTGGAGGTGGATGCAATAGAAGTGCTTGGGTAAAGGAAGAGGCTAAATCTATGGTAGGGATGAATAAAATTTTTAGGTCTAAATTCCCAAGTGGATCAAATAAATACTTGGTAGGGCACATGTCAATAAGGAATGAGGGAAGCTTTGAAGGTATACTCACCTTAGTAGTTGTGTTCAGATTAAGTGGATTATGGAAGGTGAATTTATTTTAAGTGGGCTTTAATGGTGTTTTTAGGTGTATTTTAACCAATAGAAAGCAAGGAACTATTGTGGTTTCCTAGGAGGAATACATGTGTGCAGTGGAGTGAATGATGAAATGGGGAAAGGTGAAGCCAAAGGAAGCACTAGCTTGGCTCATGCTAGTGCCCTCTGAGGGCTGAGTGGTAGTGGTTGCTATAGTGGAAGATGATGGATCTAATGGATAAGTAAAGGTGGGTGGAGAAAACATGGAAGTGGAAGCAAAAGTAAATGTACCTATAGCTGAGAAAGAAGGAAATGGTGTAGTACTTAAAATAAGAGTTTGGGGGGCTGACGGAGGAGTCACTACCCCTCTCATGGTAATCTTGGGAGACTTCTATCTTTTATAGACCTTTTCTATATTACTCCTGGCTAATGCCTACAACTCCTCTATTTAGAGATCAATTCCTTGATACAACTCCTCAAGGTCAATGATATCAATATTGGAATGACTTAATATCTCTATGGTAGATCCCATGGTAAATGTTGAGATGAGGATAGGCCCTTTTTGGATACTAGCTCCTTATTATTTAGAGCTTGTAGGCATACCCTAGCTACTTGATGTGGCCTATAACAGAGGTCTATTCCTAATGAGAGGAACATTATCTTCTTCCTCTTCTTGTCTATCATCATAATCCACATCAAACATGCTTCCATGAGTTTGTCAAATTTGATGCCTTATGATGTCTTCCTTCTTATTCTCCCAATCTAGCCTCCTTTGTATCTTGATGTTATTTATTGTTTCATTTTTGAGGACTACCTCATCATTCATAGAATCCTTGTAAACCCATTCATGCACCTCTTCATGGTGCTTATATTCTAATGTCACATCCTTCTTCAATTTGAAGAGGTGATTTGTAATAACATTATATGGGTCTCAGGCTCAAAATTCATCCTTTTGAAATAGGTAAGAGTACCTATGCCTTGCATCCATAATGATATCTCACCACTTTGTGCTCTTGGTCCTTCCTAGTTTGTAAGGATTTTTATGTGGGACTGTCTTCTTTTTATTCTTTTAGACACCAACAACTCCATGTAGTAGTTGATAGGCCATCTCCTCCTATAGCCAGTAGTTTCTCATTTCTTTTAGTCTTTATCTAACCTCTGGGGGAACTCTTGGAATTTCACATTTAGTGATATATTTGTAAACAACTGGGTAAAAGAATTTTACAATTACCTTGATGTTACACCTAAAGTGGTGTATGTGAATTGTAGAGAATAATTGGGGTACAATTTCATCTTACATAGGAGAGCATGAGTTCAAGCCTAGCTAGGTAATTTCATATATTACATCTAATATATATCTCATCATGTAGAAAGGGGCACCATTTTCTTAGGTACCATTCATTTCATACACAATATTATTGTTGATGATGTCTCCAAGTGAGGGAATTTATTAATCTTATAGGATTATCTATAGTAGTGGGATAGTTCTGATATCCACATATCCAATGTGCACATTGCCATATATCCTATTGAGAAGGTCAAATCCAATCTTGACTCCCTTCTTGAATTGATGAATAGGTATCTCCCTAGGTCATCCATGAAAACAACCCCAATTGGGTCCATAACCCATGATGTGAAGACTATCTATGGTGTGTGTACATCATACTAGTTATCAATGATGCTCTAGTTATAATCTAGCTATGGAAGAGGTAGGTCATAATATTTATCAAAGCTGGGACCTATGATGAAAGCAATTGGGATCCCTTGGTTCATGGATTTTAATAACCATCCTTGCATCTCATCCTACCAAAGATGTCATATACTAGATTAGTGCATGACATGACCTCTAGATTTGTTGTAGCCTTGTGGAGGTTGATGACTTGGATTGTAAGGATGCCTAAATATAATTGGATTATGAGAGGCATTGTCTTAGCCTCATCAATATCTCTAGCTACTTCAATATTGTAATAGATTTTAGTAATATAAAATGAAAAATTATTTGACTTAGGCATGGCTAATAGAACATAACCTATAAGTCCTCTCTCTTGCTCACACAACCCTTCTCAACTAGGTCTTCACTGATTCCTAGTCATCCATAGCTTCCTAGACTTAGCTTTTTTAGAACTAATCAACCTTCTCATACCTAGATCCATCCCCATAGGTCTCATCCTTCTAGTACATTAGAACCAAAGTTAGACACTAGCACCAAAACCTAGGGTGTCTTGTTTTTGGTGCTATTGTCCAAATCCACTTTAGCCTCAAATAGTCAAATTTTCTTGAATCCTTATCTTTTCCCCTATCATCCCAATACAATCTCATCTAACCCATGAACATTATTTTCACTATAAAATGCCATTAATTTTCCATTTATAAGGGTTGGTACTCATTCATAGGAAAGAAGCAATCATACAATAAATTACATTTAAACACTCTTCCCTAATCTCTACATACAACCTTCCAAGACTATTCCAAGTTCATTAAAGAATTGAAACCAATCCCTAGTCATCCAAAGTACATCTAGTTTTGAATATATTTTTTTACATCACATAGTATTTTCACCAAGCACTTCAATGGGAGAAATACATTAGCTTGATCCCTCTTCAAAGTACTGGTATGTAGGCAATGTACCCACACATAAGGTGTGAAGTGAGTCCAGCATATATTTTACACACTAAACCCCCCTATTTTCCCAAGTTCACTTTCAAGTTTAAGTATCAAGAGCTCCTAAGAAGATCAAAGATTGAAATAGGGACAAAGTGAGCTCCATGAGGTCCTAAACCCCAAAATTTTAGTGACAAGGTAATACAGACATTCTGAATAGAACTTAGAAAGATCTTACCCTCGGGACACTAGCATCAAAGAAGGACTATAACATTGAATAATAGGGTGTCCACTTTAAAACACTATTTTCTAGCTCAAAAATGAAGTTTATAGGCCTATTCTAGCCTATTTCCTAGTCCTACTTCTCTAGTATCAAACTTCATCTCAGTCCAGAATAGTAAAAAATAAGCTAACTTAAATATTCTCTTTCTTATTAGTATATTTAGAAAAAGGCATAATACTATCTATTTCCAAAAATCAATAGGTTAATCAAAGGATATTTATTTATTGATTTATTATACTCAGACCCTTTATTTAATTAGGAATTAAACCAATTAATTTTCTAAAAGGATAAAACATTTGGTGAACTTGACTTACTTTGAATTTTGCATAAAATCCCTAGGGATAATTATTTATGATTCTTTGAAATATTTTCCTAAATTTTAAAATTAGAAAACTACAAATTAATTTAAATATTTTTAATAAATTTGTTCAAACACTAGTTTACACATACTAGGTCCTTTCTGCACAAAACTAGTTTTAAATCAATAGGAAAAATATATTGCTAATTTTAGGAATATTTTCAAAATTTTCCTTAGTTTTGCAAAATTAAAACTATGATTTTTCTATAATTATTTTGAATTAATACACTAACTTTGAAAAAATTCATTCAAAGCCCTAATTTCATGTACTAGATCCTAATCTACTCTTTAAGGTATCACCTTATATCTGTAAATAAATTGCAAACATGATGCTTAGTTATTTACAATTTTTTCTTACATTTCTTGTAAATAATAAGGAAACCATAATAATCCCTATCATGTATATGAATGATGAAGTTTATCATATGTTAGTACAAAGTTTAATTTTATGCATTTCATGCTTAATTTTCATACTAAGGGATGTTATTCCAAAATTCATTGCCAAACATGCATAAGATTCCAATATTATTTTTGCATATTCTCTTTCACTCATATGGAAAAATTACCAACTACAGTTGGATAAATGCATCAAAATGTCATGTTGCATATCAAAATTTTATATGCATTTATACAAAAATTCATGTTCTCTATTCTTTGCTCTATATTCCTCTTATGGAAAATTATTCAAGTTTATAATGTTAAAAACATTTGAAATGTCATGTCACATATCAAAAGTTTATATACCTTTATGCACAAATCCATGATTTGAAACCTTTGCTTTCTATCTTTCATGATGAAATTTTTTCAATTTCATCATTCCAAACACATTATAAATGTCATGATTCAAGTCAAAGTTCTTTATACATCAATTCATAATTCCATATTCTCTATCCCTTGTTTGTTATCTCACATGTGGAATGCTATTTCTAATCATATTGCTATACATGGTTTCTACTTAGATGTATCTAAATCTTTGGTTACTTTTAAGTATCTCCCTATCACTACTAGATATAAGCAAACACTAGTGGTTATATCTATCCCTCCTCCCTTCAAACATTCTACATCTAACTTTTATCCCACACCTACTACCAGTTTTATGCATATATTAGATTATGCGATACATGTTATCACCCAAGTTTATGAAGATAGGTAGGTTGATTACACCCATGGTTATAACTTTTTCACTTAGGTTAGCACCACTTTTGATCTATTTTCAAGTTTGTCACCTATTTATAGCTCTTCCTCTAGTCCAGATTTAGCCACAGTTTACACCTTCATCACTATCACAAAGAGTTCATACACCTACATAGCTTCAATATTATAGACAACTTCTAGTTATAGTATTCACACCTAGAGTAGTTTCATTAAGATCTCATGCATCTACACATAGAGCACATGTTCAGAGTGTTTCTCCTACCAATAGATGGGTCCCTAAGATTCCTATAGTTGTATCTACTTCTCAGAGTTATAGTAGGACCCCACCGTTGGTTTCCACTATAGAGATTTTAGAGCATTTAAAACATATACATCTTTCAAAGCCATAGTCTCAGCATTTCCATCATTATTCATGATCATGTATGATCCTTCTTCTTGATATAGGACAACATGATAGAGAGTCTTCCATGAGACTCATTGGTTAGTATCATTTCTTCATAGTAATACTTGTACATATCTTCTTTTTTCTTGATTGTACATAGTTCCTTTTCACTTTCTTGTATACAGTCTCTCCTAATTGATTGTACATAGTTCAAATATCTTCAAAAATATAAAAATAATTAAAAAATATCAAAAACAAATTTTGATTGTATGCATCATCCATGCTTTACATTACTACTATCATGCTAAAACTTACATTTGATATTTCATGCTATTGTATATCAATTTTCTACATTACCTTGCTTCACTTAATATTATTTAAGTGTGTGCAGTGATATCCAACTACTTGATTGATTTATTTTACCCATAGAGGGGGAATTCATACTTCTACATTTAAGGCATACATTGTTATGTACACCCATTAGGGGCATCTTCTACATGACTACACCATCTAGGTTATGTCATTTCTATACCACACACTCTAAGTTATCATGTTGATGTACATTAATTTATAGCTTACACAAATCTCTATATCAACATTTCATTAGTATCTAGCACTTGTGTATCTCTTAAGCATATACCTAGTCTTGTACTATACATGTTTTTCATACTTTCACATTTTCTTTTAGTAGCTCGATGTGTTTATATTTCTTCTCAATTATTTTCACACTTTCTCTACTTTCTTAATGTTGCTTGTGTGATTGCATTTATAATTTTAGCTTATCTCTTGCTTATGCCTTAGGATATTTTATAATGTCTTTTTATTCTATTCATGTGCATTTCTTGGGACATTTACCAATGTCCTTTGTTTTTACTCTTCCATGTGTTGGTGGCCCTTGTGCTAACATTGTTTGCTTCACTTGTATGTGTATGTGGGATTTGAACATGTCTTTCATGCTTGTCTTATAGTTTGAGTGACATGTGTCCATGTCCCTTATTTTCTTGGCCCCTTGCCCACTCTCTTGTGTGCTTCTTTCTTCTTTCTTCATGTGTTTATTTTCTTGTTTGCATCTTCAAATGTGTGCAATGGCATGATCTATATCATGCATTTACCTTGCTTTCTTGGATGCCATGATAGAAATCATGCTCCATCCCTCCAACTAACATATAAATTTTGTAAATCTAGCTCAGTATCATGAACATGATTATAAATTGTTATATATATCTAGGCATACCTCTGTTGATCTAACAATCTATCAAATACAAACATTGTTATATTCAGAAAACATCTTGTCAAAATATCAATGATATATCTATATAAATTAACACACTTCTAGGAATATTTTTATTCTGAGGGAAATCATTTTAGGTTCATCATTCCTACCCTCATAAGAGGGGGCATCAAACAGGGGTTTTTCATAGAGACCAAAGCTCCTAACAGTCAAAACAACAACATTCAAAACACTTAGCACAAAATCCAAAGGTCAAATCAAACAAATTAGGATAGAAAAATAGTCACAATTTTAGATTAGTAGTTAGATTTGAAATAGTATAATAGCACCAAAAATAGATAGTAGTTCCATAAATAGGGGTGTCCATATTTTGACACTTCTGTCTAAGCAAAAAAATTCTTAGGGTTTTCAGAAACAAGAAAAAAGTTTAGTTCAGGGATAGTTTTTGCCCTTCCAAATTAGTCAAATTTAATAGTTTCAAATATAGTTTTCTTAGATATATGGGGGTTATCATGCATGGCATGATGGTTGTCACTTCTAGTTCAGATTAGGTAGTTGCCATAACTTCCAGATTAGAATCCATGTTCTAAACATCAGTAATTGGGGGCAATGTGCATGACACATTGATCTTCTTTCTCATTTCTAAGTTCATTTTATTCCAAGCATTCTTAGTAGTTGCATGCCTTAATCTATCTATAGGTGCTTGATATCACATTTAAGTTAAACTTTATTATAATTTTATCTTTACAAGTACCTAAGTTCCCAAATTGGCTTTCATATAAGCCTAACACATCAGTTTTAGAGTGAATTTCATACAAGCCTAACCTCCATCTTTTGAAATGGTCAAGATTTGCCTAGTTTTTAAAATACATTCAAGCTATCCATGCCACATTCTCAAATCAAATTACATTCATGGAATTCAAGATCCATATCATATGACATCTATTTTATATCAGTATTACTTCATGACCTTCACATCACATGGCAATGATGGAGTTAAAGGTCTAGCTAACCTTTGTATTCTTGAGCCACCTATTCAGAAGGATTAGACACATAGTTCAAACATTGATTATCACACATAAGATCATATAGCTTCACTTAGTGGGTGATGATGGAATTAAAGGGCTAGAATTTTCATTCTTGAGCCACTTTTTGAGGAATTAAGCACTCATCTCTATTCTTGATATAAATTTTGGTATAGTATCACTCAGCACATCCAACATTACTCAACCTTACTCAACATCATAATAATTTGGTATTGGTTCATATACCTGGTGAGGTTTATTCATTCCTTTCTATATCCTTACTCAGCTATTATACATTCTTATTTTAGATATAGAATATCTAATAATAAATAATCTATTCTATGTTTTCATTTTTAGATTCACACTTCACACTATGCTCTCTCTATGAACATCTATCATCACATAAATTTTGTGAACTTCTCCCTTAATAGGTAAGTTCAAGTATGCTTTTATTTTTCCTTTATCCTAGTATTTCACTTTGCTACATCACTAGAATAAAATGAGGAGGGGGGGGGGGGTAAATGTAGTCATATAAAATGTGAAATTAGATGACTTAGGCATGGCTAACAACACCTAACCTATAGGTCATCTTTCTTTCTCACACAACCCTTCTTAGCTAGATTTTCACTAATTCTCAATCATCCATAGCTTCTAAAACTTATCTTTTTGAGACCCAAGTAGCCCTCTCAAACCTAGATCCATCCCCTTAGGTCTCATCCTTCTAGGACATTAGCACCAAAACCTAGGGTGTCTTATTTTTTGTGCTACTGTACAAATCCACTTTAGCCTCAAACAGTTAGATTTTATTGAATCCTTATCTTTTCCCCTATCAGCCTAATACAAGCTCATCTAACCCACAAACATCAATTTCCCTATAAAAGGCCATTAATTTTCCATTTAGAAGGGTTGGCACTCATTCATAGGAAAGAAGTAAGCATACAATCAAATACACTTAAACACTCTTCCCTATTCTCTACATATAGAATTACAAGACTGTTCCAATCTTATTCAAGCATTCAAACTAGTTCCTAGTCATCCAAAGTACATCCAATTTCTCATCTATTTGCATACATCACATAATATTTGTACCAATCACTTTAATGGGAGAACTATATTATATTGATCCCTCTTCAAAGTATTGGTAAGTGCATCTAGCATATATTTTACACACTAAACCCCCCTCTTTTCTCAAGTTTGCATTCAAGTTTAAGTACCAAGATCTCCTAAGAGGATTTAAGATTGAAATAGGCACACAACAACATCTTTGAGGTCCTAGACCCTAAAATTTTAGTGACAGGGTAACACAAATATTATAAATAGAACCCGAAAATTTTAGTGACAGGGTAACACAAATATTATAAATAGAACCCAAAAATATCTTACCCTCAGGAAACTAGCATCAAAGGACTATAGTGCTAGATAGTAGGGTGTCCAATTTAAGATGATACTATCTAGCTTAGAGATGAAGTTTACAAGCCTATTTCAGCTTATTTCCTAGTCCTGCTACTCTAGTATCAAACTTTGTCACAGTCCAAAACAATAAAAAAATAAACGATATTCTCTTTCCTATTGTTATATTTAGAAAAAGGCAAAATATTATCTATTTCCACAAATTAATAGGTTAATCAAAGCATATTTATTTAATAATTTAATATACTCAGACCCTTTATTTAATTAGTAATTAAACTAATTAATTGCCTAAAAGGATAAAACATAGATGTTACTATAATGCATGTCCCTTGAGTTTATGACTTTGGGGATGAATTTTGTGTCTTCAAAAACTACTAAATTTCCATATTAGAAAAAGAAGTCATCATTCCCAAATTAAATTCTCTTACCAAGAGTATAAGATCCTCCCTATGCCATTCTTATAATATTCTAGATAGTAACCATCATTCTATATCTTTCTACAACTTTTGGGGTCTAACAATGGTAGCTTGGATGCAATTTTTGAATAGGTCAAGATTCATCATATTGAGGAAGCAAATAGTAAGTAGAGTAAACACATATAACTTTAAATTTAAATATAGGTAATAATAGTTGATTTGAGTAACCTTTTGAAAGATTGATTTGATTAATGCAAGGTTGATGATGATTTTGGTTCATGTTGTATTAATGGTGAACTTGTCAACTTTACATTCAAAACAGTTTGAACTATTGCTTTTAGAATTTAATTAATTTATAATTCAAATTTATCATTAATTTATATTTGATTCATCATCAATTTTATCTTTGAAACTAGGCATTTCAACCTTTTAACACATCACATGCCACATCAAATTTAGCTAGACACTCACAGGGCTTGGATGTGACTAGGATGCTTAGTTGGCTTAATTCTAGACACATGACACTTTTTGGTTGTTTTTGAGCTCTCAAAATTATTATTAGTATGATGAATTTTTTTACCCTACCATGTGGCACAATTTTATTCATGGTGATCTCATGTATGGCCTTTTAATTTTGACTAGTCATGGGAGTGCCACACATCACTCTCACAAGAAATCAAGGATTTTATTTACTTGGTGGCTCTCTCAAAATAAATCACAGCTTTCTTTTTCTAGGTGGATCTCTCACAGGAAATCATATATTTCATTTACTAGGTATCTTCTTTGAAGGGCTCTTAAACAACTAACAATAACTTAGAATTAATCATGTGGCTCACATGGACATGAATGTTTATCTTAAAGATGATTCAGAGTATCTCAAAATGTATCTTTACATAAATGACATGTGGCATCACCATGTGGGTCCAAGGTGGACACATTTCTCTCTCATAGGAGATCTAGTAGATTTTTAGATGTTGTTTCATGGTAATGACATGTTGCATCATTATATGGGTCCAAGGTGGACATGCATTGCTCTCAAAATCCTTTGTTGTTTTACTCCAAGTGTCAATCTTAGAATCATTTGTTCTTTATTATACCAAGTGTTGAACTTATAATCCTTTATTCTACCAAGTGTCACTCTCAAAAAGAGCCTCAAACATTTGTACACCATTAAATTAAATCATATGACTTAGGTGCAACCACATGTCTACCTTACAAGCTCTCTCAGGCTCTAGATGGATGTAATGTGGTGTGGACATGCATCAATCATGAATGGGACCTTGGGGGACATGCATCATTTTGGAAGGCTACTTCGGTTTGGTTGGTTATACTTGAGACACATGATGACATCTCTTGGGTTTCTAAATTGTAGTGGGATATGTGGTGAACATGTGGAAACTTAGATTAATTGGGATTTCTTGTAGGGGATAAGATCTTAACATGTAGCCTTAGATTTGAATTCCAATGGATAGTTCCTCTATGAGCTCTCTAGATGGTGCCATGTGGCTCATGAACTTATTAGATTTACTCCATATGTCTTATGTGAGGTACACTAAATCTCTAAGTTATTATGAAGCCTAGTGAGTTAAACACCTATCCTCTTGAGTCATAGTCTTTAATTTGACATCCCATGAAGCATCAAAAACAACTAATTTAATTTTGACATTTTGTGAGATCAAGTGAGAGACTAAGCTAGTCATCTAAAAAATGTTAAAATGCCTATCTTAAACAAATTAAAACAAGTTTTAAATTAAAACTATGTAATTAAATGCTTTAAACAAAGTATAAGGTTAGTTTAATAAGATCAAGCAAAGCTTATTGTGTTCATACCAATTGGAGAACTAGGTATAACATCCTTATCAAGGGCTATCTACACATTTTTTAAGTGTCAATGGTTAATGATTCATTGTTGAATAAAACTCTAAGGAATACTTACAATAACTTTAAACATTCCTAAGTACTAATATGTACTACAAGATGAATAATTAACCAAAGATTGATAGGAAGTATTAAATCAATTCTTTATGTATTTAAAATGAGTTAACATGTTTTACATCTTAGGCATTTTGAAAAAATAAGAAACGAGGGTCCTAATTCTGGGAATAGGGGGTAGTTAAGTATCAAAAATTTAAATCAAACACTATTCCACTTTGTCATTATACTTTGGCAAGTTTAAACTTGAACCTTTTACTTTGATCAAAAAATATCTTGGCAACATTTTAAGACACAAGGTGACTTTAAAACATTATTCAAAAATCATTTCCCAAATTCACAAATATAAATTTAAATTGTTAAAACCAAGAATTACAAAATTTCATATAAAAATAGTTCAATTTCTCTTCTTGATTCAATACAAATATCATTAGCTCCAAAATGCCTAGATATACAAGAAGTGGGGTTGTGTATAACACTAATTCTAAGGGAGAATGGTTTTATGATCCATTTGGGTCTTTCTAAGAAAATAAAATCCAAAAATAAGATGTATATCAACTTGTATATGATGAGGTACCACTAATAATAGAAGAGGTGTGTAGCCATGTCCAAATAGAGAATATATCTCTTGATTCAACTTCCACTCACAAACAGGCCCTTCTGCAAACTTCTAGTCAAGCTTTGGAATCATTAGTCAAAAGGAAGGGACAACTTGTATATGTCATCCCAAATATCCAACTAATCATTACATAATTATAATATAAAATCTGAATTCTAGCCTCTTTGGTTGCTACCCTAGATTTTTACTCTTTAAACAATACTCTACTTGTGGAGCAAAACCCACCCATTGAGCAACAACAATGAGATCATTTAGTTAATGTTCCATCAAAGGTGGATTCCTCTACGTCACTTGAATAAACATTTCTCATGGATCCATTACTACAATATATCACTCCACCACAAGTGTTTCAAAATACACATCAAGTCCTTCATAACTCCTAACAACTTCCTCTTATTTCTAAATAAATCCCCTCATCTATTTTGTAGCATCAAGTTGCAAATAGTCCCCAATAACTTCCTCCTATTTCTCCCCAAGTTCTTTTATTTTTTCAATAACTAGTTGTGGATATCTCCCAACACCTTTCATATAGTTCTCAAAAATTTTAATTGAACTCTCAAAAAAATTTCTAGTTCAAAACATGTTCCTGTGAACCCCCAATAAGTTCTTAATTTTCACCCTACTTGTTCCAATCCACAATAATAAGTTGCAAAAAATCTTCCATTACTACCAACCAAGACCAATCCACAATAGCAAGTTACAAATCCTCCACCTCAACAATGAGTTATTATTAATCCTTAATAGGTCCTTATTAATCCATAACCCCTCCCTTATGATCAATAAAAAATCCCCACTTTCCAATATCAAGTTCTTTTATGATAGTGTTATACTTTTCAACAATAAATTTCTTCACACTAGCAATGTATTGTTAATTTTCTTCATAGTAATGGGCAAGTACAAAAGGTACCTTATCAATAATGTAATTCTAGTTATAAGGTGAATAATCCTAATCAATCATCCCAAAGAGTACCCATCCCAACTTATTTTAGTCCAAATCCACCTATCTATCCCGACCAAGCCAATCCCCTAATCCCCATTTGAATAGTCATCAAAATAAACTTCCCCCAACATAAAATGTACCTATTCTCTAATAATTTTAGGAGATAAAGGACATTTTTATATCAATTTGAGCTATAAATCAGAGTAAAAATACAAATAAGATGAAATATGTCTATATCCATTCAACATGAATGTTCTTCATGTACCTTTTGTTTATCTCATTTTAAGGGACCTAAATTTGATAATAAAAGGGAAAGGGTGCTCCTACAGAGCACTTGAAAGAGATCTTTATGGCCTTTTAGGAAGTAACATACAGTAATGTGTATCTAATTTTCTCATTTCCATGCAGTTTGGGTGGATAAGCTTTAGAGTGGTTTCTACACTTGCCAAAGGGGTCCATCATCACTTTTGATGACTTTTCAAAAAAAAATCATAAATCATGTAACTTACAACATTGAACATGTTTTACTAATGAAATGTAAAATATCATTGTGGGGAAATCTTTTGTGCTTATCTAAAACCATGGAAAATTTTAACTAGTCACTTTCCACACAATCTACCAAATAAACAACTAGCAAACATATTCACTTAAAATTTGAATTTAGAGGTGGCTCATAACTTTATACTCCATTATGCTAACACATTTAAAGATATTATAGATAAAGGAGTGTATATTTAAAAAGAACATACAGACAAATTCCTAGTCAAGATATATTCTCAAAATTAGGCATAAGCTCAAGCTCATCCAAAAGAATAGGAAAGTACATCTAATAATCCCAAAACCATTTATAAAAATAAAAATTTCATAGGAAATGGAGTAATAGAATCAAGAAACTAAAGAAGGTTTAGCCACTACCTATCCAAAATACTCCATATACTCCAACCATTACAATGCAAAGACCACATCTTTGAAGGAATAAATATCAGAAGAGATTATTCAGTGATATTAGTGAGCCTATTAAGGCTGTATTTTACAAGTTAGTTTTGTCTATCATGGTTTTTTCACCAAATCCAAAACCATTTTTGGAAGACAAATCAAATCCTCAATGGTATAGGGATGATTATTGTGATTTCCATCCTATCAAAGGGCATGAAATTAAAATATGTGTAATTAATCCACTTCATCCAAGATTTGCTTGAACATGGTGACATTGAGTTAGATAAAATTACTTATACATCCAATCAAAACATGGGTGTATATAAAGACACATTTCCAAATCACAATTCTAAAAATCAATATAATTAGGTAATCAACATTAAGAAAAGAACAAAATCAAAATCAGGGAAATCATAATCAAGGTCAGGACACCCAAGCTAATCAAATTAGCTTCCACGATGTCTCATATAACTATAAAAATGTTTTAGGTCATATTACCAATAATCATGTAGCCACTATCAAAATTAATTCTTATCAACCATCCAACACACCTTAGTGTGTTTCTTCATCTATTTTAGGACTTCATCATTCATATCCTAATGGCCCTTATTTGTCATGAAATAACATTATTGTATCTCAATGACCATGGGTCACTATTTTACATCATATTCCATCTTATTCTAATTTAAGTAACCCCTCACCACATCAAAATTATGACATCATAATTAAACATCTAAAGGTTACACTTCAAGTCCCTTCACCTTCTTCCAATAGTAATCATGTGCAAAACTCATTGCCTTCCAAAGATAAATTATCTCCTCCTTTAGTTGGGAAGTAGTACAATCTTGGTGAAAATTTGAACAAAACCCTATGTATATTTTATATTAGATATCTTATGTACATCATAAGTTAAAAATAATATATTGAATGACCTTATTCAACAATATAAGGTACTAAATAACATTGAACCAACTACCTTTCAATATCTTGTCTGTAATTTATCTCAAGGTCAACAACTCACATTTGTTCAGAGTGACATGTCATCCATTTTTCCACTCCACAACAATCATATTCATATTAAAACCATTATTTCCTACCATAATATTAAGTGTGTTCTCATTTATATTGGTTTAGGCCTAAATATAAACTCATTCAAACTGATAAAACACTTGGGATATACTTTAGTAATTTTGTAACTAGATACCATCACTATTAAGGTATACGATAATACAAAGAGAGACTCACAAGGCACTATTTTGTTACTAGTCATTAATAGGCATATTACCCATTATACCCTATACCATGTCATTGACATTGAGTTACCTTAAAATTTTCTTCTTGGACACATTTAGGTCCATGAATTATATATAGTCACTGCAACCCTTTATTAATACCTAAAAAACTCCCATTCTAGAATGAAGGTCATTATTCCTAGTGACTTACAATCATACCAATATTAGAAACATTTAGGAAGTTGAATATGGTCAATAAAATTAATGTCCTAGTACCAAACATGCACCTAAAAATGATAAGGCTAAACCTCTTGAGTCTTCCTAATCAAATTACATTGAGCCACAAGATCTTGTATCCACTTCCTCTACTCCACCTCCCCAAATTTCCTACCAATTAATTATTGAATATAAGGGTATTAGCACATACTGTAAACACAATATTTTCAAAATTTTATTTATTACTGACACTTTATATCTTGTAGGAACCCATCAAATTTCAATCTCTCTAAGTGCATGCCTTAAGGGGTGCATTGGGAAAGGGGTGGGCAGACCATTTGTGCTTTGTAATATTATTATCCCTTTTACCACTTGTTATCTACACACTTGTCTCTTGAAAACCTTATCCATAAGTTTATTCTTATATGTTTCACACTCCTCAGTCATTTCCTTCCTTTTTTCCCCTTTTCCTAACCATAACCCCATTTTGACTATTCACTGTACAAGGTCGACACTATCTACTCTATACAATTTTCAGCCTCTATTCACTTTACTAGGTTGACACTATCAACTCTATATAGTTTTCAACCATTGTACTAGGTCAACACTCTCGACTGTATAAATTTTTAATCCTCAATTTTTTATATGGGGTCGATTGGGTCAAATCCATATAGTTTTATGTAAAATTCACTTCGGGTCTAGGTTGGCTCTTGCCCAACCTAGGCCATGACCTAGTGAATTATTGTCCAAAATTATGCTAGGTCGACTGGGTCAACCCTATCGACCAAAAATTTTAGAAGGGATTAGGTTTGAATCCACCTATATATACAATTTCATTTCACCATTATTTAGAGAGATAATAATAAGAACTATTGTGCATTTTCTTATCCACCATTCTACTTAAGGAATACAATTAGGGTTTCATAATTTGTTTGGAGATATGGATCTTGTCTTATGGAGAAATTTTTTGGATGCATTGATAGGTTGTGTAGCCTAGATTTGATTTATCCTTGTCATACTTACATACCAAAACAACCTCTTACAAAGCACCTTGGCTAAGGGATAGATTGAGGCTCAGTGGATTCATCTTCAAAGATAAGTATTCCTAACTTTGTTCCTCCTTTGTAAGAGTATATATATATATATATATATATATATGTATGTATGTATGTATGTATGTATGTATGTATGTATGTATGTATGTATGTATGCATGCATGTATGCATGTATGTATTTGTACTTATCTTCCATGCATTAGGATTTTATATACATTCATGTGAGTATATGTCTTCGATGCATGTTTACTTTTATTGTTTCTAACCCCCACTTTATGCCACAAGTTTTGGTAAGCACTAGATTAGGTTTTACTTTACTTGTTATTAGTTTAGTGAATATAAAACATAGGACTCCCTTAGGTTTATTATGTGATTATTCTTGATTGGAGGCTTTAGAACCCTCCTTAGCATAGTGTAATATGGTAAGAGATCCCTGAATCAGGTCTAGCAGATCCCCATATTGGTCATATTCCCAATTATCTAATGTGTCCCCAATTGGAAGTGTATGGTATGATCTATATTCTCCAAGTTAGGATTGATTTATATACATGATGCATTTATGATTACATATATTTTAGTGAAATTGATGTGAATCTAACCTTCGTAGGTTTTATCTCATGTTTTTCATTATTTTATCATTTTATTTCTCTATATTTATGTTACTAGGTTGATAGTGTTGATATAGCTCTAACTTCTATATACAAGTTTAACACACAATCATATCAAGATGAATCTATTATTTCTATGAAATTCATCATCAAATATAGGTTACTATTTCGAACAGGTCAACACAGTATTTGTTTTCACTTCTAGATTAAAAAACTAGGTTGACACTATCAACTTAGTATTATAGTCAACTTTCAGATAACAAACTAAGTTGACACTATCAACTTAGTATTATAGATAGCTTTTAGATAATAAACCAGGTCAACATTATTGACTTAGTATTACAATCAACATCTAAATAATAAACTAGGTCAACCCTATTGACTTAGTTATTTTTATAGGCTTTAGTAGTAGGGTTTTAAAAAACTAGGTCGACCTAGTCAACCTAGTTGGTAAAACTTTCAAGTAGCTTAAACAAAAAATTTACAACTTCTAAGAATATTTCAACCCACCAAGGTTCCTTTCTCTCCTTCTCTATCATTTTTTTTATTCGTTACAGTTATATTTTTGATAGTTTACAATCTTTAAAACTACCCCTATACAGTCAACTAGGTCGACCCTATCGATGTAGTTTTGTATTTTGTTTGGTAAACTAGGTCGACACTATCCACATAGTTCTTTTTCAGACCCTTACTTCCATAGTATAGTAGTGACATTGTTGACTCTATTCTATAATAGTTTCATACGCTAGCATTTGAATTGACACTATACTATGTTTTAAAGTTGGAATTGAAACTTATATGCTAATAGTTATCTCACACTTTCATTTCTTATTATTTTCATGCTTTGAATAGATCACATATTCTAGTTAGGTGGTTTCTTAATATACTATTTTTTTGCACTATTTTTCTATTTTATGTAGATATTACCAAATCATAAAATCTTAAAAAGCACTTGAACAATTGTCTACCCAAGGCCTACCTACTTGGATTTCATCACCAAGGGGGAAGCCAACTTAGTTTTTTGGCCAAGTATAAACATGTGGTTAATGGTATATACTAGTTAAGAACCTAACTCCCTTATCCTTACGATGTGTGAAGTGAGGGAGTAGGACCCAATACCAAGCTAGTACCATTGCCAATATAGATCCCTTTCAGTCCAAACATCCTGAAACTATATTTAGATTGATTTCTAGTTCCTTACTTATATCCAACTTCCTATCACATCTAAAATCATATTTTAATAATCTAACAACATTTAGGATGGCCACCTAGTTAGCTTTTACTTTCCAAGTTGATTAATTTATCTTTGCTCAATGGTATGTTGTATTGCAAAAACTTTTATTAACTAGTGTTGGTGTAAGGTTTTGTGTTGTGTGCCTTAATTGGATCAATCTAATTGACCCAACTTATTGTGTTTTTCCTTTCATTTCTTGATTTCAAAAATACTTGCAAAGAATTTCCTATTTCATCACATTGCCATTCTTCTCAACATAGTCTTTTATAGACTATCTCTTTTTCCCCTACCTATAGTAGTAGGTCACCCCTGTCGACTTTGTACATATTTTCAACCCTTATTTCTAATACTAGGTTGACCCTGTCACCTCTATACACTTTTTCAGCCCCTATTTTTTGTACTAGGTTGACCTTGTCAACTCTATACACTTTTAATCCCTTATTTCCTATACCAAGTTGACCTTGTTGATTCTATTCTTTTTTAGCCTCTATTTCTAGTACTATGTTAACACTGCCAACTCTATATAGTTTTTATCCTCAATTTCCAGTATTAGGTCGACATTGTCAACTCTATACTCTTATCTGTCTCTTCCCATCTCTTTGATTTTTCATCTATTTCTTGTGTGGTTATCTAGTCTTATTTGATCACATATTTTTAGTCTTCCTTTAGTCAAGAACATTACATGATCAAGGATTTAGATCATAACCTCACTTATTTCATTACTTCAAATGAAACTATTTACTTTCTTCCTTCATCTTCTCCTAATCCAAAGCCAATCATACATAATGTAATATAGTTGAGGTCCTTCATCATAATTATCCTCCCAATACCAATGTTTGGAATCCTCCACCAAATAATCCCCATCCCACCAACACTAATACACCACCTTCAAATACTAATGCACAAATTCACACAATTCAAATTCTTGCACACATAGTTCAACAAATGAACATCATGAAAATAACTAATCATTCTAAAATGATGAACATGTAACAACATTTACTACACATGACTAGTCAACCACCTCAAGTCATCATGTCTCAACCAAATCAAAATTTTGTACCTCCTCCTCTTATAGATGTCAATGGGATTATCATCCCTCAACCTCCAATGAATAATAAAATGCTTCAACATCTTCAAGATAAACCTTTATCCCCATTCCTTACATCCATATATACTAGAAACATTTATCCAACTATCACATATAATGGGACTAAGGACCCTACTATCTTTATTAAGTATTTTGGTAATCTATATAAGGAATGGGTCTAAACTAACACCTTTACTACCACCAAGATCTTAGCGAAAAAAAATTTAGTGATGCACTTGAATGGTACAACCAAATTCCTAAACATTCCATCTCACAACTAGAGGATTTAGTCAATTCTCTCATGAAGGAATTCTAACATGATGACCTTCCTAAAAATTACCTTAGCTATTTCATCAATACCAAGAAACTTCCTAATGAATATACTCACACTTCAATCAAATGATGGAATTTTCTATCTCTCAAATTAGACCATAACATGAACGATGATATTCTTTTAAAAGTATTTGTTACTACTCTTAAATCTCCCCTTCAATACAAAGTTCTAATCTTTTCCCCTAAAACTTTAGAAGAAGCCTTAGACCAAATAAAAAGGCAAGACTTTCTTATGACTCAATTTGAAACACCTTCTACTAAAGAACCTTTTCAATCATTTTCTCATAATGTTGATTCATCCAAGCCTCCCCAATCTCAAAATGGATCATCCAATTCAACTAACCTTAACCCAACCCACCCTCCCTTGAGTCTAGAGAAACTTAATAAAAAATTGCCACCCTCTAAACCCATGAGCTTTGATCCTTCCAAATCTCCTCCAAAATGGTACAATCTTGATAAATTTTGTTGGTAGCATGATACTATAGGTCATTCTCATGAGTCTTGTCATGATTTTCACTAATTTATTCTTGCTTCCTTGCTTGGTCCACATTTTAATCTTGATACTCTCATAAAACAATATTATCAAGACTATATTCAAACTTCTTAAATTCAATCTCAAGAACCATAATCACATTAACATCAACTACCTAATGATAAAAAATAATCATTCCATACCTACACCTCATACACTAATTTTGTTCAAACCATAGTTGATCCTTCTTCCTAAACCAATAAGGAAACAATAGCTAACATGAATAATTTTAAACATATCATTGCATCCATTAAACCTCAACCCCTTAGGTCACATGAACCAAATGAGTACCTAATTCAAATGCCTACTCCAAATCATATCATACATGATCCTCATTTACCCCCTTTTCCTCTTCATACCCCTCTTACAAATCCTATGTCACATTCAACATCCCTAAAATATAACAAACCAACACATTTACCTATCTCCTAATGCACCTACCAACCTAATGAAAATCATTTTAATGGTTCAATGCTACCTCATCACACCTCACATGTTGAGGCATCTTGTGATAACCATCCACATATCCCTTTTGACTTTGGGGCATCTTGTGATGCCCATCCCAACATCCAATTACCCATTGGGGCATATTACAATGCCCACTCTTTTTCTATAATGCATAATAAGAAACACATTCAGCTTCAAAAAACTTTTTGAGATGTAGATACTTGTATTTCACATGCTCATATTTGATATAGATGTTATCATAGATCTTTCTTGTTAATTTTTATCTCAGGTTTCTTTATTTTTTTTCACTTTACTTCTTTTAGTTCCACTTTACTAGTATCATTGTGACCTTTAAGTTATTTGGTTTTATCACACATAACATTTGATATTTTTTTTCATTATTTTCCTTATACTTCTCTTTCATTTTTGTCTTTTTATGTCATTTTTTTGCCTTAGTATCTTTTTAATTATTTTTCCCATTATTTAGCATTTCACCTCATTGTTGGTCACCTTGTGAGTTAAATTGTAAGACCATGGATAAGACCTTGCCTTCATTACAAATTACCACATTAAAACATATTTGAACCAGTTTTTGAGATGATTGATACATTCATTAGTGTTTTTTCTATATCTATTGTAGGTTAGCATGGCTTTTCTAATGACATGACTATCATATCATAGCCCCATCCCTTTTATAACATTATTTTACCTCCTTGTGATCATCTATGAGCATATTACTCATTATATCACTTATTACATAGATGGATCTCTCACGATCCCCATGTTTCCCTTATTTTCTTTCATTTGAGGCTCACATTGGTCAATTTTGAGATTGCACACTTACTTGTGGGCAAGTCTAGAAGTCCTTAAACACCTTCATCTTTAGGTCCTTTTCTCTAGTGACCAAGTGTAATCTCTCTTGTGTTTTTCATATTTAACACTCATGTTTGGTTTTTCAAATCTGTATGGAGGAGGAATAGAAAAATCCAAAACAATTTAAAATCTAAATAATAAACCATAATAAAAAGGCAATGATTTAAAAAGAAACATTAAAAATTCCAAAAGTTAAATCACACTAAAATACATGATTCAAATTACATCTCCTTTTTCTAATCAAATCTAAAACTCCATAGTTGGCCTCATGATAGAGTCAAGGTCCATTGGGGTGTTGTACGCTAGTAGATTAGAAAAGGAGAATAAAAAAATCTTTTAATGGTACCTACTTTCTCATGTAAGTACCCAATCTTCATGTAGACCAATGGCTCTATAAGGGTTAATAAGGAATAGGGAACATGTTTTCAGAAGGTAGGTCCATTTTAATTTTCATGTATATATCCTTCATGGGATGATCTTTATAATTCACTTGTTATCCCAAGCTTTGTGTTTATTAGTCAAAATGTCCTAAGTCCTTGGTATTTATAGTTTTTAGCCTTTCTCACTTGCCTAGTGTGTCTCATTATTTTTAAGGATGTTCACATCACCAATGTGGTGCCTCACATCCTTATTTACATTATATTTTCCTTATATTCCCCTTGTTGGATATTGATTTTAACTGATCACATCCTTGATCACATCTACCTTATTATGCATCTTGGTTTATATTTTGTGAGCTATATTATATGACCTTAGATAGGACCAAGCCTTCCTCAAAAACACCCTTACACCATTTTATTACCACACCATCTCATTATTATCCTATTCATGTCATTAAGTCGCTGTGTTTTCTTACATTGTACTCATAATAAGCACTAAGTTAGATTTTTCATCTTTTAGGGCTTTTTGATTTTCATCTCTCTATCATGTTCTTTTTTTATTTATATGGAATTCATTTATCTTATATAAGACATTTTACATTCCCACATGTTTCTCTTTATGTATGACTTCTTCATGTTTGTCTTACATCTTGAATTACATTTCATTTTTGGTCATTCATGTTTTTATTTATATTTGATTTGACATGTTTATCTTACATGGGGTTACTTTTCACTTCCATATATTTTTCATATTTATCTTGAACTGATATTTCATTTTGTTATTTATGTTTTACATACATCCTAATATGATTTAGTATTTTCTACAATCCTTTTTGTCATTTATGTTGTCCATGCTTTCCAACATTATTTATTGTGTTCTAAAATCATTTGTCACTAATTTTCCATCATTTTTCATTCCTTTACCATCATTTTGTCATTCATTTTTCTCCAATATTCTAACCCTACCTTAAACAATCCTAATTTTCGAATTTTCCTAAAGACCCTCATATCTTTATCTCTACTAACCCATTTTTTGAATCGTAAAATGTTCTATAATCTTGACATAATATATATAGTATTTTTAAATATTATATGCTTATATTATAAAAAGTTGATTTTTATCTATTTTTTTCACTAATCTCTACAGGTTCACCTAATGTTCTTCACATTTGGATGCCTACACACCTCTCGTAGTCTCCTTTTTTATATACAACACTAAGGTAAGTAAAGGTATGTTTTTTCAATTCTATCCTTTCATTTATCTTATTTTATCCTTACTAAATTTTACTTAGCATCAACATTATGTTTTATCATGTTTTATTTCCAAAGCACCATCATGTGTTGCAATCATGTGACACATGATGAGCTTTGATTGGGGCATATGTATACACAATATTTTCAAATTTCTATTGATTAATGCTAATTTGTATCTTACAAGAACCCATCAAATTTAAATCTCTCTGAGTGCATGCCTTAAGGGGCAAATTGGGAAAGAGGTGGGTAGATCATTGGTGCTTCACAATATTATTGTCCCTTTTTCCACTTGTTATCTACACACTTGTCTCCTAGAAACCTTATCCCTAAGCCTATTATTCTCTTTTTCACACTCCTCAGTAATTTCCTACCTTTTATTCCCATTTTCCTAACCTTAACCCCCTTTTAACTAATCACTATACTAGGTCAACATTGTCAACTATGTACTATTTTTAGCCTCTGTTCACTATACTTGGTTGACACTATTGACTCTATATAGTTTTTAGCCTTTGTGCACTCTACTAGGTTGACAATGTTAACTCTGTACATGTTTCAACCTTAGTTTTTAGCACTAGGTTGATAGGGTTGACCTTGTATAATTTTGGGTAAAATTCACTTAGGGTCTAGATCAGCTCTTGGTTGACCTAACTCATGACCTAGTGAATTATTGTCTAAAACTATGCTAGGTTGAATGGGTTAACTCTATTAGCCAAAACTTTTAAAAGGTTTAGGGTTAAATCTACCTATATATACAAGTTTATTTTACCATTATTTAGAGAAAAAAATAAGAACTATTATGCATTTGGTTATCCACCATTCTACTTGAGGAGCAAGCTTAGGGTTTTATACTTTATTTGGAGATACTAATATTATCTTATGGAGAAGTCTGTTATATGCATTGATAGGTTGTGTATCCTAGAAATAATTTATCCTTGTCATACTTACATACTACAACAACATATTGTGGAGCATCTTGGCTAAGGGAGAGATTGAGGCTTGATGGGTTCATATTCAAAGATAAGTATTCCTAACTTTGTTCCTCCTTTATAAGAGTAGATAGATATGCATTTTTACTTATCTTTCATGAATTAGGATTCCATTTAAATTAATGTGAGTATATGTCTTCTATGCATCTTTACTTTTATTGTTTCTAACCGCCACTTTGTGCCACAAGATTTGGTGAGCACTAGATTAGGTTTTACTTTACTTGTAATTAGTTTAGTGAATATAAAATATAAGAATCCATTAGGGTTATTACATGATTATTATATATTGGAGTCTTTATAAACCTCCCTATAATAGTTTATTATGGTAATATATCCTCTAATTAGGTCTACATATTGGTCATGTTCCTGATTATCTAATGTTTCCCTAATTGGAAGTGTATGGTATGATCTATCTTCTCTGAGTTAGGATTTATTTATAGACATGATGCATTTCTAATTGCATAAACCTAAAAAGTCAAATATGCATTCCAAATTACCAAAATATCCCATATCTCATGGTAGACCCAAG
>JARHVA010009000.1:307500-317500 GCA_037957365.1 Torreya grandis
TCCTCGATAACATGATGCATGATAAATGAATAATATGTTGATGACATTATAATAAAGTTAATAACATGGTTCACACATCTAGACATTATATGGACTATCTTTGAAAGGCTTCATGAATATAAGGTGCACCTAAATCTAAAGAAATGTGTCTTCAAAGTCACATTAGGAAATTTTTTAGGCTTCATTATTTCCTATTATTGAATTTAAGTCAATAAAACTAAGGTGAAGGCCATCACAAAAATGTCTCCTCTTTCTAATTTGAAACATCTACATAGTTTGCAGGGTAAAATCTAATATATTCACTATGTCATTTTACATCTTGTTGATTTTTCCCATCCTTTCACTCATATATTGAAGAAGGGAACTAATTTATAATGGAAGGTTGACTATCAAGAAGCATTTAAGAAATTAAAAAATTATTTGGTAAACCCACCAGTGTTAGTCCTGCCAATGCTGAGTAAGCCTCTATTTATTTATATCTTAGTGACTTAACATGTCTTGGGGGAAATTTTAGCTCAACATGGTGACTATGGAAAGGAGCATGCATTATATTAAATAATCAAGATATTAGTTTCCTATGAGCACAATTATACACCAATGAAAAATTCATGTTGAGCATATGTCTTTGCCTCATATAAGCTATGTCATTATATGTTGAACATAACTACCATTATCATTACAAAATTTATTTCTAAATTCATGTTGATATGTCATATGGCCAAGTGGATTGTGGTCCTTAGTGATTTTGACATGTAATACACTAATTAGAAGATCATAAAATGGAAAATACTTGAAAATCAACTTGTTGAGGAACATTTTTTATATACCCATCCTTTGCACATGCACTTCCCCTATGAATTATCTTCACTCTTGATGAGTTGCATTAATAGAACCTATATTTTGATGGTTACTTATAATCCCATGGTTTTGGGTAAAGTATAGTATTTAGTTGTAAGGGGTCTTATTTCCATGGCATTCCAAATTTATTTTCCATGCACAAATACTATTGTAGAATATGAGGCACTTGTGGCAAGGTTTCACCTATAAATATAGTGGAACACTAAATAATTAGTTATTTATGGATATTTATAATTGATCATCAATAAGGTTATAGACCAATACCAAATAAAGGATGATAAGCTTGTGTTCTAAAAATTTATGGTTGATAATCTCAAATAATAGTTTGAATGTATTCATTTTGATTAAATAACAAGAGCCAACAATAGATCCACTAATGCCATGAATACCACTGGGACATTACTAGAGATATCTTCAAATGTTCATGGATAACATTTTCTTATTAACAACCTTATCATGCCAACTTATAGTCATCCAAACATTGAAAGTGTATGTGATATTGTTGGTCTTGATTCCCATTAGTACCAAGATATATGTACCTATCTATAAGACCACATTATTTTCCCTAACATATCACACAACCAACATGACTACTTTATTCACAAGCATCTTGCTACACTTTACTCGATGGTATGCTCTATTATATAGGATATGATGAGATGTTAGTTCATTGTTTAAACCTAGGTGAATCTAAATTAGCACTAAAAAATGTGCATAAATGGATTTATGGGGCCCATACAAGAAGAATGGTCCTTGCCAAGAAAATCCTTAGGGTGTGATATTTTTGTCCCAAAATGGAAGCAAATGCTAATGTCAATAAATATCTTACTTGAAAAAAACATGGTGATTTAATTCATGTTCCTTCATGAGCACTTCAATGTATTACTTATCCTTGGTTGGTTTATAATGGGGGCTTGATCTCATTTGTAAGATGAACCCCAAATCCTATAATATACATAAACAAGTCTTAACTACCACCAGGTATTTCATTAGATGGGTTGAGGGAATCCCTGTCATATATGTGACTGGTAAGATCTCCAAATTCATCTTAAAAAACCTCATTTTTAGTTATCACATTCCCTCTTCCATTATATCTGATAATGGATAGTCATTTAAGAATAAAGATGTGAAAACCCTCTATAAAAAGTTTCATATTAAACATATATTATCAAATCCCTATCACCCTTAAGGTAATGGTAAAGCTAAGTCATATAATAATATCATAATCAAAATTATTAAGAATATTATCAACAAAGTTGGTCATGATTGGAACTTGCAATTATTTCCTACCTTATGGGCTTATCGTACCAATGTTTGCACACCTATAGGTGAAACACCTTACTCCTGAGTTCTTAGATATAAATCCATTCTACCAATTAATATTAAGTTTATCTCTATGTTTATCTCATTATAGGATTCATTGATGATGAATACCATAGAGTAGCCAAGCTATAAGAAATAGAACTCTTGGACAAGAAATGACTAGTTGCATTTCATCATCTCAAAGCATATCAAAATTGGCTACTCCATACTTATGAAAAGCACATCATCCCAAGATAATTTTAAGTGGGTGACCTTGTATTAAAATGGAATCATTAAAACACCAATGTTAAACAAGATACGAAAGGTAAATTTGAGACCAATTGGCTAAGTCCTCTCTTTGTTACAACAAATTATGGTTCTAAGGCATAATGTTGGCTACCCATGAAGGGTATGAGATAGATGAGAATATGCACACTATTCATGTTAAGTGTTATTATTCTTTACTTAATTTAACATTATCTATGATATCCCTTACTTGGTGGCATCCCCTTCATGTTTATTCTTCCTCTTCCTTTCATTTTCCATTCCTGATTCCAATGTTGTTTTTATCCCATCCCCTCTCACCACCTTGATCTTGAATATAGATTATAGGTACTATATGTGATTTTATATAATAATTCAATAGGTAGTTTATATTTATTCATCATCAACACATCTTTTCAGGTAAAATTTCACAATATTAGAATGCTTTAGCATAATTTACCTGATTGGTCATCCTTGAAACAACTTATTTTAGATAATTAATGATCTTATCCCCAATTATATATCACTTATTTTACATTATACTTTTTTTTTGAAATATAGTTCCTTCATACTTCATTTTTTTGGAATAATATTCCTTTCACCCACCACACTCTTGCCATTTTATGAGCCCTATTACAACCAGTTTAACTATTGTTTTGAGCCCTTACCCAAGGTTTTTTTTATATATATGGTTCCTTATACATTTGTTTATATTCCATTGTTCATCCTATTTTTAGTATAGTTATGTCTATCTTATTTAAAAAACCCAAAAGCATTTAGAAATTTCTAAAATCCTAAACAATTCAAAAATTAGAAATTCCCAAAATGAGGCATAAAGCCATAAAACTATTGCATAATTTGGTATCTTGTTAGATAATGGTTTTCCATATATATATATATATATATATATATATATATATATATATATATATATATATATATATATATATATATATATTATTTTATTTTTCTGAGTGGCACTATTTGAGTATCATATGGATATGCCCCACTTTGTGTTAAACACATCATGGGTGGGAAAAATCTTATCCAAAATCATGACTTCTCTATCAAATTCAATTTCATTTGATAATTTACACAATATTTTTTTATTATCCCATTCTATTAGGTGTTTACCTATGTCTTGTGTGGGTTTCTCTCATTATAAAATGATCACTTTTATCAATAGTGTTATCCATTCATTAGATTACCATTTATGGGATAACTACATCAACCTAAGGTCCACACAAACTATGTAGGTAATGCTTGGCTATAGGGGTAGCTTGACCACTCTTATTCCCATTTTCATTTCTCCCCTCATTATCTTTTACACTCTCACCATTTTGAAAGTTATCTTTAATTTAGACTCTCATAGTTTTATGAGTTAGCCAATATTACACTCTCACCATTTTACAAGTCATTTCTATTTTACTCTTTATTCATTTTCATCCTAATCTTTGTCATCATTTTTATTATTTTCAAAATCCTAGGAGAGATAAATTTATATTGATGATGTATACAGACTATTTAGGTAGCATTCAATTTCATGGGGAATCTAGAGTCAGCTTAGCCACCCCTTCTTTATTCTTCTAATCCCCCCTTGTCTAGTTTATCATGTTAACCTACCTAGTGTTTCATCAACTTCGGGACAAACCACAAGATTAACATCTTATTATCACATTCATGTAACATTGTTTATTTGTTTGTTATTACTTTATGTTTTGTTTTTTTATTTTTTTGACTTGATTTTTTATTTATCTTATCACATTGTTTTTATTTATTTGTGTTTAGTACATTATGTTTTTACATTTAGGTCTTAATTTTTCCATATCTTGATCCTACATGATTAACATTTGTATTTAGGTTTATTTTGGTCTATATTTGTTTTATGTATTATGATTTATTCTTAGGTCTCAATTTTTCATATCTTGATCTTGAGTTGTTAGTATCTATATATGAACTCATCCCTCTCAAGTGGAAAATGATGTTATCATTATTCATTTTATGATTATAATACATATTATCAAGTGAAAAATTAAAAATCAAGTGCTTGAGAGATTCATCTATAAAATTTTTATTGTGAATAAACCTAAGCCCTATCTCACTCATTGATAATTATTTTTAACTAACTATCTCTTATGGTAAGTTGGCCCTTGATACTAGGCATATAGATAACCTGCCCATTCAAAGTAGAAATTTTAGTGTCTTTATTTGAAATTAGGCCCTATAGCTTGGTAGTCTCACCTTGGGATACTACCAACTACCTATTTATCCCATCAACCTCCTCTAACCTTTATGTGTGTGTGTGTGTGTGTGTGTGTGTGTGTGTGTGTGTGTGTGTGTGTGTGTGTGTGTGTGTGTGTGTGTGTGTGTGTGTGTGTGTGTGTGTGAGATATGAATTTATATCTCTCTCTAACCTATATACAGTGGTCTACTTAGCCTCCAATCTCCCTAATTATGATGGCCCTACCTAGCCTAATGAATGTCCTATATCATGTCTTAACCCTCCTAAAATAAAAAAGGTCACTATGGTATATACACATTAATTTGACCCTCTTCTCAATATAAACGGAGGACCTCTTTCACCTCTACATCCTACTCAGAGGATCATTCACTATTACCCCCACTATTATTGCTACCACTATTATTGTTATCACTATCAATGCTCTTTGTGCTAGAGTCTATCACTATAGGAACAACCTAATACAAAATTACATAATTAAATGGTCCCTATATATGTATGTACCCCTAAAATTACCCTTACCCTTACAACTAAATAGGTGTTGGCCTATCATGTCTCTTCTATTTCAGTTGATGTGGCCTCAATTGGTCACTCCCTAGATGCCTAAGTCTAGTAAGTCATACTAGTCTCAACTATGACCACCATGCCACATATTTTGCCATCACCCCTACATCTTCAATACCTCCCTCATATGCCCATGTCACTATATTAAACATATGTAAGTTTAAAACTACTTCTACTCATAGAATATCCCCCAATCACCAATATAAAAAGGATTGGTCGTGTACTATGTCACATGACCATCCTCTAACTAGCCAAAATAAATATGCATGTATGGTCACAAAATTAAATATCCATCGACCATATCATTTATCATCTATCTGTAAAAGTATACATCCCCTAAGTGGCCCCATTATCCCCATCCTATGAAGTACTAACCATAAAATAATGGTTCCTATAGTTTCCATTCTCATCTATCCCCCACTAGTCCATCTATAATAATATGATCCCATGCTCAGACCTAGAGCAATTTTTAGGTCCCAACTATCTTACCTTGATGATATAAAATCATATGAAAATATTTATACAATTGGGCCAATACTATTGGACCCCTAGAAAATAATTTTTTTAGTTCTATCATATCCTAAATCACCCTTATCAGGTTGACATGAAATAATCAACCACTCTTATTAGGTAGTAATATGATGCCAATAAAAACCATAAAAATCATATGTATGTAAATATAGATCCTCCAATTCATATATATCAATCACCCCATCCTCAGTCATGATTTTAGTAACACTAGTATTGTATAAAAAAAACATGGATCTATGGATAGGAAGGTAGAGTATCTACCATACTTCCTCAAAGGTAACAATCACCTCTCTAGTTGGTAGGTGGAATGTACTCATCTTTTAGTGTCACCACTTAGCTAATTCTAACAATAGGGCTATGTTTGCTTGGATCATAGACATATGTGTAATGTACCTCAATTTGACTACCTCAAGGAATGCCAACATCTCCGCTATCCATATTCATGTCCATGATAGGATGTGTGACCATTACTCATGAGCAATCAATACAAAAACTCACTCATGCCAATTAAAAACATGTCAACATGTTACATTAAGTAGATCTATCTAGATAAATTCCAACAAGTTAAAACAAACACAATTCCATAAACATCAGAATAGATAACTATTTTACCTATTTAAAATAAATTATTCAACCCTCCCATTCAACCTAACACTTCTTATAATTTTAATATATCTACCATTTGGGCATTTTATACCATTTTAGTGATATCATTGTTAATGAGGTCATTATAGTCAATTTCTATGGTGATCCCACCATTCCAAAAGGCATTCTCACCATTCCTAGATCTTTGGTCATTTTTAGTGTTACCATCATTTGACATGGCAATATTATCCTTTCACAGGATGATATCATTGTTTTGTAGCATGTTATCAATGTTTTCATGGCTTGGAGACCATTTTTATGATCTTTTCATTTGTTAGAGCAATGTATCCATTTGATAGGGCATTGTCTTCATTTTCATCACATTCCCACCATTTTAATGTTTTAAATATAATTAAGCATTCTCTTCATTTTAGTGTTTAATAACTATTTCATTGATATCATTGATTTGATAAAGATATTGTTCATTTCATGGTGATATCACCATTTTATTGGTAATATCACCATTTATGTGTGTGTTACTATCATTTAGAAAATGGTGATATCATTGAAATTCCTACTTCTAATGAATATTAAATGTATTAAATGCGATAATTTTCAAAAAAAAACTTACTAAGGGCCCACTCCCTATTATTCACTGGTATTCATAGACTCACTTACCAAACTATCTTTATCGAGGGATACATGACATTTCACTTGTAGGTCTCATATCTAAAACTAGATCTCAATCTTCAATAGGGGAGGGTGAAAATGAACCATTTTCATCCCCTAAGGGTAATTTTATAGTTTCAAAATTAAAATTTTTATCCCCTAAACCCTCCCATATATTTTTTTTCTTCCCTAGATCCTATAGGTGAATTTATGGTTCATTTGTATCTCAATTTATTTCAATTTATCCCTTTATTAGCCTCTTATACAATAGAATGTCACATTTTATTATTTTTTAGGGCATGCCCATCACAATTATTTTTTGGCCAATCCCTTGAGGGGGCATCCTAGGTATCTCAAATAACATTTGGGTCATTGGTGCAAAGTTATTTTTTAATAAATTAAACAAAAATCAACAAAATGTGAAAACATCATTCGTCAATCATTTTAACAATTTTTTTCATTCTTTGAAAAGTTGTTGCTTTGTCTAGTGTCTCGTAGTGTCCTTTCAAACAAGGGTAAAATGTTATAAAATATAGATTATATATTAGTAAATATGATTATTTATAGAGAGAAGTAAATAGTAAGTTTGATATTTATAGAAAGGTAAATAGTAATTGGTTGTTAGTAACTGTATGGTTAATATGGTAAGATTGTATTAGTTTGAATATATTGTGTTATAAAATATATCATAGATATATTAGCTGATTTATATAATTTGGGTGTGAGAGAATATTGCAAAAATTATATGAATAATATTCCTATGTATTTGTGTAATGTCCCAAATTGAATAATTCAGAGAATAGAAAAGCGTGCAATATATTTTGTGATGAAATAATTATCTATGTGCATGGTTACTCTTTTGACTATGTTAACCTCTCCTCCAATTCCCAATAGTGGTATCATAGTAGATAACTTATTCCATAAGAGCCTAATAAATTTAAAAGGGGCAACTCTATGTTATTTTACCCCAGTGAAAGACAAATATACTATTTAGATTTAAACATGATGTCCTTTGTATCTATTAATTATGCTAGTTATAAATCTATTTGGATATCAATGTAGTCATCTTTATTTTGTCTCATGTCATGCATTACTTTCCATCTACATAATTTTCACTCATTGATATTTGGCCTTGCTTTTTTGGAAAATTAATCCTAGAGCAGTAGATTGAAGGTGTTTAAATCAGGTAAATAAGTGTTACAATTAATAGAATGTAGACCATAATAAATACAAGTCTTGACAAAGTTTTGAAAAGTTTTGACATCATCAACAAGAAGAGTTTCCATCTTTTCATGTTTAAAAGGAGACTATCAAAACTTTTACCATGAAGTTAACATTTTGTGATATAAGCTCTGTCTGGTCAACCTCACTCCTTTATTTGGTGTCTCATTTTCCATTACAATAAACTTGAAATATGCATTGAATTTCTCTGGGCTATATATGATCATCAGGAGAAATATCTATTGTATATTTCATTTTGTACATGCAATGACAAAAATGATTTTACAAACCACCCACCATATGCTATCTTCTATCCAAGTGTAAATTTGTCAGTGCCTTCTCCTATTGTGAAAGACATGATTCTATAGCTTCAATGTACGTAATAGGATTCTTTGCCAAAGTACCATAAGTTTTATGTTTTTTGTATCATTCAAAGTTGTTTATAGGTATTTAATTTTTTTAGAGTCATAGTAAATAGTAATAGACATTTCATACAAAAGTCTTATTTTGTTTAAGAAAGGCATAGGCATTAATGATGTATAAGTTAAAATCATATTTTTGTAATTGAGTATTTAGATTAGAGTCAATAGTTTCCTATTTAAATTCAATAGTCTAGTTTATATTTTAATGTAGAGTTATTAGGAGATGAGTCAATCAATTTCTAAATTGGATATCATTAAAGAATCTTGTTTTTTTAATGTGTTTCATTAAATCCTTATAATAGTAAAGTTGAGTCTATTTTAGTGTTAGGTTTCAATTTATTTAGTTTTGGTCACTATAGTCTATTTTTATATATTCATAGCCTTTGTAATATACATTTAATTGGTCATATTTAGATTAGTGTGTCAATATACCAAAGAAATACTTTTCAAAGTGGTTTTATTGATCAAAATAATGTATGGCATCAAAGTGTTAATAAGTGTCACTCTTTAATTATTTCAAGAGTCATTTTGATATTAAGACCAAGTTAAAAGTTGACGAGTCACTACTAGAGTCATCATGTGTCAAAAAAATTTAAAAATAAAAAAAAATTACCTTACGGATGCATTATTTCTTGTACACAACATCTACATTATGAGGGGAATTTTCCTTAAAAAATCATGTACCTAAGCTACATCGATATACCAGTTGAGTGAGAAATGACATATTAGAGGATGGAGGATACACAAAGGGTGGAGATATTTTAATGACCTCTAATTAGTCACCAACTTAGGGGCTACATCAATGATTTGGTGACTTGTGTGGTGTGTTTTTATAGTTTCTATTGTGTGCTTCTCAAAATAAGAATAGAAGCATAATGCTTGTTCAAATATTTGTAAATTATGTGTAATTTCAAACATAATTCTCTGAGGTGAAAACATTTTGAAAAGATAAAATCACTAATGCAAGATAGTTCATGAATTTTGAAAGGGTTTGTGGTAGAGATCCAATAAACCATAAGATGTGAACAGTGTTTTGAAAATAGTTAGGAGAGTAGATACTATAGATATCCCATGACTACCATACTTCTTTATGGATATAACCCTTAGTGGCATTCCATTACAGTCACATAATGTAAATGCATGATGTATTCCTTCACATAATACTGGTCATATGTAGCAAGATTGTGTTAGTAGTATGTAGACCTATGAGTATGTGGTTACATACAGTTCTATTCATGCCAATTATTGGAGGTAGATAGTGTTCCTATTCATTTCAAGGTTTGTGATAAACCTATAAAACCATGGGAGGAGTGAGGCTCTCTTTATATCAAGGTCATGAGCCAAA
>JARHVA010009000.1:322500-385368 GCA_037957365.1 Torreya grandis
CAAGTACTAAATCTACATATAAAATACAATCACATATAATATTTATTCCATAACTATGTACTAACATTTAAAACAAGAAAATTGTAATATCTAATAATCCAAAACACAATGCATATAATGTTTTATCTACTATGGTGTGTGTAGGGGTCTTAAAATTTTCTCTATCATCCTTCACTATTTCCATCTATGCCACCCTCTTTGATGATGCTCTCCCTCTATCATGCTTTGAGGGATAAATTCTCCTACATCCATCTCATAACAAGAAGGTGGTTAGCCAAGTATCATGATACATATAAAATAATGCTATAACAATAATTATAAAAATGATATAACAACAAATGTAATATAATCATTATGTACATAATCCATAGTTTATCATCTTAAAATTAACAACAATTATAATAATGATATAACAACAAATGTAACATAATCATTATGTACATAGTCCATAGTTTATCATCTCAAAATAACAAACTCATGAAATCTATGTAACATACATATGTCCCATAATAGCATATGACTTATAATTTAGTTAAAAAGTAACAATCAATTTAATCAATCTTATTAATCCACATATAATTAAGTAAATTAGTCTAGTAAGAGAATCAATATGTAACATCCTTCTTTAAAATTGGTCATCATCTTGATGACACTTATTCAAACCATATTTCTAAATAAAAAATAGATTTTAACAAAATAAAAACATAGTATCTATCATCAAATCAAGCAAACAAATATGAAAATAGCCTGTAGAACTCATCATATTCCTCCAAAGTAGCACTATCTTTAGAGTATTGGTCCCACAAAACCTTTCACTATGACACTTCTTTATTATGAAAATAAATTTTGTTTGTACAAGTACTCCAATTGGTTCTACCATGACCACCCTGGGATCTAAAACCTACAAAACATTCCAATCTAACACATGTGAAGGATCAACTATATACATTTTAAGATAAGATACATGGAATAGATTATATAATAGAGCTAGGGATAGTGGAAATGCAAGCCTATATACTACATGATTGGCCAATTATAAAACCTTGAAGGGTTCCACATATCTTGGTGAATGTTTTAATTACTTCCTGAATTTAATCAAGCTTTTTTATAGCTTAACATACAAAAAAAATTATTACCTACTGTAAACTACCTAGCTATTCTCTTTAGATCAGCATAACTCTTTTTTCTATCATTAACCGTGGCCAATATATCCCTAATTGATTAACCTATTCCTCTATTTCTAAAATCATATCAGGTCCAAAGACTACCCTATCTTCGAACCTATCCCAATTTATTGGTGTCCTACACTTTCTCCCATAAAGTGCTTAAAATGGTGTAATATGCAAAGAAAATTGGTATGCATTATTGTATGCAAACTCAACCAAAGTAAGATATTATTCTCATTTGTGTTGTTGATCCATGAAATACATACAAAGAAGATCCTCTAAGACTTGATTAACTCACTCAGTTTGACCGTCAATCTATGGGTGATATGCAATGATAAAATTTAGTTGCATACCCAAAGCTAAATTTAGAGTTAACAAAAATCTAGAAGTAATTATTGGATCATGATCTAATATGATCTTCTTTGTAAATCTATGCAATAGATACACTTCCTTTATAAATCTCTTCATAAGATTTGTTGCATCATTTATCAAATTACTTAAGATAAAATGTACTACCTTAGTTAATTTATCAATTACAACCAAGATCATGTCATGCTTGTTACATGATAATGGTAACCCTTGGACAAATTCCATATTTATCACCTATCATTTCCTCTCCAGTATGTCATATGGGTATAGTAATCCAACTGGATGCACATGTTCAATTTTCACTTACTAACATTCCAAACAATGTAACATGAATTCCACTAAATCTTTATTGATTTCCTTTTAAAAATAAAGCATTTTAAGCTCTACCATAATATTGGTTACTCCTAGATGTATTGAATATGTGGTATTATTTAGTTCTTTTAGCATTATGTTCCTCATATTTTCTTGATCTAGTACATACATCCTTTTATTAAAATGCAGAAGACCATCACTCTCAAATCTATATCCTTTACACCTAGGATTATGAGCATTATCAAATAAAGCTTTCCTCACTTGATCATAGAATTTGTTCCCTAGTGAGAACTCAATCACATAATCCCTAAAATTACTCTTGATAGTAATTATGACTACTATGTACCCTCTATGACTCAAGGCATCAACTAATCTATTCTCTTTAACTTTGATGTAATTGATATCAAAGTCATAGTCAGATAAACACTCTAACTAGTGCCTTTGATGAGCATTCAAATTTGGTTGGGTGAGAATTTATTTGAGTCCCACATTATCAATCTTAAGCTCAAATGGTTTTCATAACAAATAATGTCTCCAAACTTGCAAAAGTTTAATAATTGATGCAATTTCAAGATCATAAGGGGAATAATTCACATCATAAGGCTTAAACTTCCTTGATTCATAAGTTACTACTATGTCATCCTGAATAAGGACTCTTTCTAGTCTATCTCTAAATGCATCTATGATCACTGAAAATTGACCATTAGGATTAGGTTCTCTTAATACTAGTGTTGAAGTAAGCCTTCTTTTCAATTCTTGAAAATCCACTTCAAATTTATTTGACCAGATAAAACTCTAATTCTTACACTATAGAGAGGTAATTAGATTAGCCATATTATAAAATTTTGAGATGAATTTCCTATAATATCCCACTAATCCCATGAAAACCCTAACCTTGTGCACATTTCTTGGTGCCAACCACTCCATAATGGCTCTTATCTTATCCAAATCAATATAACTGTCATCCATTGAGATAATATGTCCTAGATATTGCATTTTGTTTTGGAAAAATACACACTTGGATAATTTTTCATATAGATTGTGCTTTTATAGATGTTGTAAAACTAGCACCAGATGTTGAAGATGTTCTTTTTCATCCTTAGAGTAAATCAAAATGTCATTTAAAAAGACCAAAAAAATGACCTAAATAATATTTGAACACACTACTCATGAGATTCATGAATGTTGTAGATCCATTCACTAACCCAAATGGTGATACTATAAATTTGTAAAGCCCATAACAAGTTTTAATTGATGTCTTTGTAATATCTTCATCTTTTATCCTTAACTAATGATATCAATCTCTAAGATAAATCTTAGAAAAGGCTATTCCTCCTCACATTTGATTGAAAATATCATCTATTCAAGGTAGTGGATACATGTTCTTGATGGTTTCTTTATTCAAGTTTCTATAATCAATGAAAATTTGAAGAATGTCATATTTGTTCTTAATGAAAACAACTGGTGTACCCCATGGTGACACACTTATTCCAATCAGTCCTTTGGACAATAATTCCTGAAGGTGTCGCTTTAATTCTACTAATTCAATGGTTTTCATTTTATATGGAGCTTTAGACTGAAGTTCCAATCCTAGTTTGATATATATAGAGAAGTAAAATTCCTATTTAGAAGGCAATCTTGGAAATTCTTCCAAAAACACATCATGAAAATTATTAATGGTAATCTTCAATTAATGGTTCCTTAGTTTCCTCCATTTTATTTATATTAATAATAAATGCTTGACATCCCTTAGCTTAGGCCTTCTTGGGTTTCATTGTAGAAATTTTCCTAAGTCTTAACTCCCTTTTCTCACCCTAAATTAGTTCATAATTTTTAGAATCATCAAGACACTCTATTCTTTTTAAATAATAGTCAACCTTAGATTTATGCTTCAAAATCTATTTGACTCTTAATATCACATCATATGACCCTAGTGGTACTACATAAAGATCCAAAACTATTGTGAATTCTTTCAACCTTATTTTTTTATTCAACTAAACACTTATCAACTTGGACTTTAGAGATATTCCCATATTTTATCGACCATGCATTCTCCAGTACACTAGCTTTCTTAGATAATTTATTTAGAATTCTAGAATTTATAAAACATTTTTTAGCCCTTGTATCTATCAAAATGGAAACTGGGTGTTCAAACAAAATACCTAATTATTCTATGGGTGAAGCTTGGAATTTGGCTTGTTAATTATCAACTACTACATGGATACCTTACTGAAAAATTCCTTGTTGAGGGGCAAAACCTTTTTTCCTCAACTTATCTTGGGTACATTCACACATAAAATGGTCATCTCCATAGATGAAAAAACCTCCTGGTGGTCACTTCTTATCACATTTTTGGTTTCCCTTAAAACCACCCTTGGAACCATTATCCAATTTCTTTCTACTTGAACCACTATCAAATCTGGTATTCTGATTCTTGAACTAACTCTTGGAGTTCCACTTCTTTGCTTTCAATTCTTATTCTTAAAAGTTGGATTTGAACTTCCAAAGTTTTTCTTAAACTTGTCCCTAACTTGAGCAAGAGATTTCTAATTTTTTTCTTACTTGATTGCTTCCTCAAAGTCTTGGTCCATGGTAGATGGTCCATGAACATCCACCTCTCCACCAATCTAGGGTTTTAATCCCATGATAAACTTCTTAGTCCTAAACATCTCATCTACCTAATATTGAGGTACATATTTTATAAGTTTGGTGAGCTATTTTTAGTAATCATTCACTAACAAGTTTCCTTGCTTTAGATTTTGAAAATCTATCAAATTTTAGTCAAAATACAACTGTGATTTGAATAGTGTTATAAAATACTCCTAATTAGTGGTGGTTGAGTTTAGATTCATTTCCAACTTATTATTGGCTCACCATGTATCTACTTCTCCAACCAACTAATAAGTTCCCCAAACAGCTTTGGTGACCTCAAAGTAGTTTTAAATCTTGAAATACTTCTCCATTTTAGTCAAACATGATTTAAATCCATCTCCCATAATGGTTCTTTTTAACTTTGGTGGATTCACCTTTTCATATCCCTTACCAACTCTATAGCTACATGCATTCTCATGTCTTGAGGCACATACTCATGTATCTACTCATGAGGGATTTCTTTATTAATAGATAGCTCTTTAGGCATGTATTATTGGGATTCTTCCTCTTGTCCATGGATTTCCTATTCTAGGGATATGACTCTATCCCTAATCTCATTTATGGTCACAAGAATCTAATCTAACTTTTCTATTTGTTTAGTGGAAAATTAGTTAGGATAAAAAAAGGGTTATTATTATTAGCATTCAAATTACCCTCACCTAATGTTCTTGCTTACACCATTCTTCTTTTTGGTAATATTAAAATATGAAAAGGTTAGCAGACTCATTAAGTCTTGGAGTTCGAACCATAGTTCTGATACTGCAATGTAACATCCCCATAGGGATTTACTAGAATAATGAAATATTTTTTTAAATGTTTACTCAACACTTATTATTTCATTATATTACACCACGATAATATAATTAGTTATTTTCAACATATTAACAAGCGTAATAAATTTCTATAAACATATAACAATAATATTTACCAATCATTAGCAACTTATGTAAATAATCATAATTGCATAAGAAAATTAATCATATAAAATTCAGCCATAGATGGTACAATAATATAGCCTTGCTATCAATGTATAATAATAATCAATTACATTTATATCAAACATGTTACCTCAATATATAAGTACAATAATAGATACAATGATACATGAAGTTTGAGTCACACTAATTCTTGTATCTCTGATAATCTCAAGTGTATTATCCAAGTAATTAATATAATGGGGAAGGAGAGCATTATCTGAGCATTTTACCACACCAACCATAAACCATTGATCCCCCACACAATTTATTAAATAGGGAATAACCCTCCCTTCACAGATGGGTAGATAGTGATGGTGCGAGAATCTAGAGAGACATGTTAGTACCCCATGTGCTATAATATTTCTAATACATGATGTTTACCATAAAGAAATATATTCTAACATGATATTTCACAAACATGTAAATCATACATATGAAATAATAATATCTATCTAGACATTATTTTGGAAAATGTTTTCAAATAACATATGACCTCTAGGATCAATCAAATTCATACACACCACTTGATCAGATTACCTTCATCTAACATTGGTGATGCTAACTAAATTAATGAAGTTTGTATCACTATTTAGTTAGAATCATCAATTCTATATTTATTTATCATATATTTATAACCAATAGGTTCATGTAATTATTTTTACTAGCAAGTACAAACACATGCTAATTATGAAAATACTTACTAAACATATATTTAGTTCATCAAACATATGAATGAACCTCATTTATGTTTTTTATCTCATAAACAATATCTATGACAAGATATTTTAATTACCATAAGGGTATGATACAAGTCATTTCAAGGTTCTATTTTCCTTTAGTAAATGTTAAGCACATAAATTAACATTTTCATAACATAAAGTCCATACCACTCAATATAACCAACATCCACAATATTCATAAATATTTATAGACATTCACTTATTCATCCATTTTATAATTTAGGCTACGTTTGTATAGTTATAGTCCACTATCCTCTGGTATTGCATGACTTAACTTATTATCCACTACTATAACTATAAGCATGCTACTTATCCTATAAATATACACTATACACATATATGAGGACCTATGTTCTCTTATACATGTATTTCATATATATAAATGATCATATTATATATATCCCATAATATATATAATTAAATCTACAAATATTATTCTGACCTACTACCATGATTTTTTTCATTTTTATTTTTAAACCCTAACAAATAAAACTTTCATTAAAAATGATCTAAAATAAAAAGCACCTTAATAATTCCAAAAGCCCTGTTTATAACTTAATATCAAAAATAATGAATCCAACTAGGCTCAAATTTATTCCTAATTTCATATTTTTTTAAATCCCAAACTTTAAGTCATTTAATTAATAATCTAAGTTATTAAATACTATGGTCAAAATAGTTAATAATTCTCTTAACATAGTGAATATGTTTTCAATTTAAATATGATGCTCATAGTTTCAATTTCCAACCATAATTTATTCAACACCCTATGTTCACAGGTTACAAGTCGATTCATAATTTAAGTCTAGTCTATTTCAAAAAAGCACATCTCTTAATAATACTACTCAAACATATACACGTCCCATAACAATTCACACAATCTAATATGTATATAAAACATACATAGTATACTTATTTTTCTAGGCCATGACTATGTTTCCATACTTGTAATATATCTGCATAGTATTATTTATATGTATTCATTTCATAGTTTATAAACAAAAGTCTTATGTTCATAGGAATACCTTCCCACTAATCTATATGACTCTGTGTGTGTGTGTGTGTGTGTGTGTGTGTGTGTTTGTGTGTGTGTGTGTGTGTGTGTGTGTGTGTGTGTGTGTGTGTGTGTGTGTGTGTGTGTGTGTGTGTGTGTGTGTGTGTGTGTGTGTGTGTGTGTGTGTGTGTGTGTGTATACACTTCTTATTTATGCTACAGATATATTTATATGCACATTTTGTATATAAATATCTTATTTCCATATCTTTGTATAATCTCCACTTTAAACAAAATGCTAAAGTTAACACATTTATGTCTCATATGATACTTAGATTCATATTTCACATATTGTTCATATATGGTACATAGATTTAACCCATTTTAAAATCCATTCAACATTTTCTTAATGTTGATATGGAGTATATCCTCTATACAAGCATTAAAAACAATGTTTTATTTCCAATACTATTATCAATGCAACCAAAACTCTATTTTGCCTATAATTTGACTGTCACTAAGATGTCTTCAAAATTAAAACAATAGTATATATATTTTTCCAAATAGAAACCCATGTAACTATGTATTGACTTAGTTGATATCTTTTCCAAATAAGGATAATTCACTTCATTATATTTTATAACTGAGTAATAGATATGTTGTTAACAAAACTCACTTTTTGTTTAAATGTAACTATTTCCTCTGGTTTTAGTTTTCCAAACCTAGTGCAATATGTCATTCATATTAAAACATCATTTAATCCCTATGGTTTAACATTCTTTCAATTTCTAAAACAAACACTTAATATTTTAGGATAATGGGTTAGCTCTATGGATGGCCGAGCCATCAATAGGGCTAAGCCTATATCCATTCAAAAGCATAAAACTTTTCCTAGATCCTAAGTATAATAAATCATACACAAAAATTCCTTTTTTCTTTGTATGTAAAAACAAAACCGACTTTTTAAATGCTCCTGAAACTCCAAGAACTCAAAATCCCTTTTACTTCATTGCTCTATGTTTTTCCTCTTTTCTATCTCTCATCCCTCCTTTCTCTTCTACAAATCCTACTTATTATTTTTCCTCATTGAACTCCTTCTAATCTCATTTTTCATGCTACTATTCATGATTATATGTAGTCCATGCATACTATCAAAATTTTCCTCTAACTCTACTAATCTACAATTATCTTCTCGATTAAACTTAACCAGAAGCCCTAATTTCTCTCACTTCAAACTTTCTTAAATATTATAACACATTTAATTTATTTTCTACTTTGTGCATGATCACTTCACTATAAGTCCCTAAATATATCTAATACATAAGTCTACGTTAATCATTAACATAATGATATCCATACTTCTAATTTTAATTTAGTCTCATGCATGATAATCAAAGACTAGGTTGAGACTGGACTTAGATCTAGGTTAGTATTTTTAGGATAGTTCAATCTCCTTGAATATATTAAAATAAAGGTAATTATTTCTTTATCAACAGATAGATAAATCTATAATTGATTCCAATAACAAGCATATATATAGGCTATATATATGTCTTACTTTTTAATTTAATAGCTTATCTTATATTGATATTATGAATATCAATAATAGTAAGCTAAACATTCAAAAACATTTTTTTTAAGACATTATACTTGTGTGTGTGTGTGTGTGTGTGTGTGTGTGTGTGTGTGTGTGTGTGTGTGTGTGTGTGTGTGTGTGTGTGTGTGTGTGTGTGTGTGTGTGTGTGTGTGTGTGTGTGTGTAATTTTATTTACTCTCAAAAATCATAGACAAACATAATTAAAGTAACCTCATGTAATCTCAATGCAAGATCAAGTACTTAATCTATGTAAAAAATGCAATCACATACAAGATTTATTCCATAATGTACTAACATTTAAAACATACAAACTATAATATCTAATAATCCAAACACATAATGCATATAATGTTTTTAATTTATTATGGTGTGTGTATGGGTCTCAACAATTCTTCTATCATCCTTCACTATCTATATCTACACCATACTATCTACTGATGCTCTCCCTTCATCATGCTTTAAGCAATAAATTCTCCTACATCCATCTCATGACAAGAAGGTAATTATTCAAGTATATCATGATACATTTAAAACAATTCTATAATAAAAATTATAACAATGCTATAATAAAATAATGTAACATGATCGTTATGTACAAAATTCATAATTTATTATCTCAAAATTATGAACCCATGAAATATAAGTAACATACATCTTTCCCATAATAGTATATGACTTATAATTTAGTTAAAAAGTAACAATCAATTTAATCAACCTTATTAATCCATGAATAATTAGGTAAATTAGTTTAGTGAGAGAATTGAGATGTAACACATGGCATCATTTAGAAAGTTGTTAAACATCAGTATAAATATAATAAAATATCAACATAAATGCAAGCCATGTCTAATAAATTTATATTCAAAACCCAAATATTAATGACATTTATTAGCCAAATAGGACTAAATTCTAACCTCTCATCTTGATCTTGATCCAATGGTTGAAATCAACTTGAGAAATATTTAAATTTAAGGTCCAGTTGACATTAAAAATAAGATTTTTACTATAAACTTACTATGCATAAATCAAGAAAAAAAGATTCAACGTTATGCATATTGATCAAGAAAATAAATCATATAAAAGTGGAGATGCCATAAAAATTAACAATATGCATTTATAAGAAAACTCCTAACTCTACAATCTTGGCATAGACAAGATTACAATCCAACTTGGAGAATGAATCCATGAGAAAGGTATAGCTTTTGGTTTATGTCTTTCTATTTTTTTGCATTCTCTAAGACCTTGTCCAATCTATGGGATCATTCCTTAAATATCATGTTTGTTGATTTGTTTTGGTTTTGAATCACTAACAATGAAATAACCTCTCTTATACCCATGATATACAGTTCATACTCTCTACAACCATTATCAAGAATATTTAAATGGGATCTAAATGACTAGGATTTAGATGTAGATGGTACATCATTGGCATAGATGTAGGATAAATATTTTGATGGTTATAGTGTCTTGTATTTATTTGATTAGTAAGCATCTTTGATAATGGGATAATAGTTGATTTTGAAATACCATCCATCAAATATTTTACAATATTGGAAAGGTTGAAAATTACTAGATATAGTCACTACATTCAAGAAGTTAATGCATTGATGGAGGGTGTATGGAATAGATTACATGTCATTAACCCATGGTCAACCTATGATAATGTTAATAAAGAAGATCAAGATCAATGACATGTAACAAATTTTGTTGCATGATAGGGCCAACCATGATGGGAAGATATATGGTTCATGTTGATTCTATTTCTACATTATCATATGCCTTGATTACTATTATGTTAGGATCTTGTAGACAATATTTTATGATTATATAACATTTAAATCTTGTACACTTGGTAAACTCAGACCTTGGTTGTTCCTCCCAATTATTTACCTTTATAATTTTTTTAAGTCTCACATCTATTCTATCTTTATCCCCTTGGTATATATCTCTTAGTCTGACATATATTATTCTAATGACCTAGGTCTTCTATCTTTCCCATAAAGCTTAAAATGTATTTATCTTCCATCTCTATAAGTTTTGGACCTTTACCTTCTTTTTTACTCCTTCAAAACTAACATCTAAGATAGATAATATCATCTATGTTACTATCATGTCTTGACACAAGTGTCCAATTCCCTAAAGCCATCCAATTTGAAAATGAATTATATCCTAATGGTTGGCTTAAGTGATTTAATGTGAGGTATTAATCCAAAGGGATTGATATAAATAAAAGATCAACCCTCACTCATTCCTCACCTAACAACACCTAAAACATACCAAAGAGTCCAAACATAACTTTAAAAAATCACTCTATCAAAAATTCAATTGAAAAACTCTTCCCTATTTCCATGTCAGACATAGGTACATCACATATATAGGTCTTAAGTACTAAAGGATCATCTCAAGAGCCTGAATTGCCAAGTTACTGGATAGGTTACTATTTTACTTGATTTAAATATATTGTATGATTCACACATAATCCAAAACATAGGGGATAACTACATGAGTATGAGGCCCTCTTCTAAAGTAATGGCTATGCAGGCATCACCCTCTGGTAGTAGGCTATTTTGGGTCAACTTAACAACTTGTGCCCATTAACCCATTTTCCCCCATGGTCACTATGAAGATGGAATGATAGGGTTTTACCATTCCACAAGGAGAGATAATCCATTACCTAGATTTGAATGCACTACAACAAAGTCAAATAAAAACCCATAAGCAACTAGGTGGTCTCATCCTATTTCAATATATATACTATACAAGACACTAATGTTGAACTTAGATAGTAGTGACTACAAAATTATATTATGTTATTATTACTATCTAGAGATCCAAAAACATCATAAATAGAATCTTATGATTGTTCTAAAATCTCCTTTCAACCTACTTTCCACTTTTTCTCAATCTAGAATTGCATTAGCATCAGAGCAAGCTAAGTAAAACACTTCTTTATCATTTCTATATCTATCATAGTTGTATCTTTCATATTTAGACTGTTTTAGCATAATAAATCCATTATATGTTTATATTTGAGTTTAAATTATAATTAGACTACTATAGATTTGATTATCACCCTTGTGACATTTTGTTTTTATACACCCCTTTAATTCTAGATAAACCCAATCTAGATTTTTAGGATTAAACATTTGGTGAACCTAATATTTGAACATCAAACCCTAGGTCACCTAGGGTTTTATATATATAAAAATTATTGATATCTAAATAGGTATAAATGTTGTAATCATGTTTTTCATGTATAGTTATATAGATTATTTCATGGTTTAATACCTTGTAGTGGTTATTACTTTTTATATCTCATGCCCAATTAACTCATTCTGATCTATAAAGGATTCAAAACCTATTTTCCTACATACTCCTTCTAATGTTTATAATGAACTTTAACCTATCACTAAAAAGTGGTAAATGGAGTGTATGAATAAATCATCTTCCCTAGGACATGTTATTTCCCAATCTAAACACACTATTGTTAAAACCTCATTATAAGACTTGTTACTCAATTCATCACATAAGGATGTTCTTTTAGATGCATTATGTATGACCTTATTCCCTTGTAATGTTAAACCACCATATGTGGCCTCTATTTTAAACTCCAATAAATGGTTTGAGCACAATACATCCTTTTAAAAGTAGTACTTTCCATCCTAACACCTTATAAATAGTTGCTTACCACTTTATATCTAGGTATGTATTTGTAACAAAATGGTGAAATGAGTTCTCATGGATAATGGTTCCAGACTCAACATTTACAACATAACATTTCTCTATGAAATGGGCATCAAACCATCAAATTTAGAACCATCTAATATGAGTATCAATGGGTTAGATAATATTTTATAGCAAGTATTAGGACATATAATATTGAATATTATAGTAGGTCCCTGTACATTACCCACTTTATGCCAAGTTATGCCAAATGATTTTAACTATAATATTATTTTGGGATGACATTAGATACATGAGATGTATGTGGTTCCTTTAATTTTTCATGCATGCTTAAAATTTAGTCATCAAGGATTCATTTACACACACCTAATGGATACTAATCCATTTAAACATTGTGTGATGGTCCAACCACCCATTCATACTACACTACAAGCCTATAAATCTGATTTTTGTTCTTAATATTTAATAAAACATGGATAAAATGAACAAGGATTAGGTAATAATGAGAAATGATGGATCAATCTTAGGCATAGCCCTAAGATTATTTACCACTAAAGATCAAGAAAAGACTGTATTTACCACTCCTTGAGGACATTTTGTTAAATAGTCATGTCTTTTGAATTAAAAATGTAGGAGCCACCTATCAAAGGGCCATGACTCATATATTTCATTATTTCATAAACAAAAATGTTAAGGATTATGTTGATGATTTACTTGAAAAACCAAAACACTGTCGATACCATGCTACTAACCTATGAAAATTATTTGAGCACCTATGCAAGTTCAATGTTTGATTAAATACAAAAAATGTGCTTTTGAGGTATCTTCAAGAAAAATCCTAGGATGCATTATTTATTAGTGAGGCATTGAGATTAATCCAAAATAGGTAAAATATATTGTATAAATTCTACCACAAACTAATCTCAAATAATCAAGATGTTTTCAAGGCTGAATTCAAGCTACTTTATGTTTCATTGCCCAACTGGTTGATAAAACAATACCTTTAACATGTTTTCTAAAAAAGGATAAAAATTTCATATGGGATGGGGTATGTTAGAAAATATTTTATAAAACAAAAACCTGTTTATAAATCCCACCATTACTTATGCCTCCTATTTTAGATAGAGCATAATTTGATGATAATCACAAAGAGAGGGTAGTATGTTATATCAGTTGCCATTTAGTTGATTAAAAATACCAAATCAAAATTAACCCTGAAGATCAAGAAAAAACTGCATTTACCACTCCTTGAGGACATTTTGTTTAATAGTCATGTATTTGAATTAAAAATGTAGGAGCCACATATCAAAGGGCCATGACTCATATATTTCATTATTTCATAAACAAAACTGTTAAGGATTATGTTGATGATTTACTGTAAAAACCAAAACACTGTCGATACCATGCTACTAATCTATGAAAATTATTTGAGCACCTATGCAAGTTCAATGTTTGATTAAATACAAAAAATGTGCTTTTGGGGTATCTTCAAGAAAAATCCTAGGATACATTATTTCTTAGTGAGGCATTGAGATTGATCCAAAATAGGTAAAATATATTGTATAAATTCCACCACCAACCAATGTCAAATAATCAGGATATTTTTAAGGCTAAATTCAAGCTACTTTATGTTTCATTGCCCAACTAGTTGATAAAACAATACCTTTAACATGTTTTATAAAAAAGTATAAAAATTTCATATGGGATGGGGTATGTTAGCAAATATTTTATAAAACAAAAACCTATTTATCAAACCCACCAGTACTTATGCCTCCTATTCTAGATAGAGCATAATTTGATGATAATCACAAAGAGAGGGTAGTATATTATATCAGTTGCCATTTAGTTAATTAAAAATACTAATATACAACCATGGAAAAATTATGTTTATCTTTAGTTTTCACTACCCAAAAATTATGACATTATTTTTTCAATAATGAGGTTTAATTTATTATTAAATAATATCCATTAAGATTCTTCATGAAAAAACACACCTAATTGGATTCATAGTAAAATGGGTGATGCATCTCATAGAGTTTGATATAAAATTTATAAAAAAAATATAAATAAATGATCAAGTTATAGTTGTCCAATTGGATATGGATCCTTTGAAAGATTCTTTTCCACTCCTTGAGGATTTCTAGGATGACTTTGAGGCATATAACCTATCTTCCTCTCCATGGAAAATGTTATTTGATGCATCAATATGTTGAACAAGAGTGGGTTATGGGATTGTATTTTGTACCCCTAAATGTGAATACATGACTTTGTCTAACAAATTAGCTTTTTATTGCACCAATAATATAGTCAAATATGAGGCCTTGATCATCAGATTATTCATAATACATAATCTTGATATAAGAGACATAAGTTTCTGGTGATTCCCAGTTGGTTGTTAATCAAGTTACAAATCATTATAAAACTAAATAATAACATCTTCTATCATATAAATAAATGGTAGATAAACTCACATAGACATTTAAAACATTTTCTATCAACAATATTATACATAAAGATAACCACCATGTAAATGCCATGCAAAGCATGACATCCTTGATGACTTTTGATGATGATCACATAATCTTTACAATATGAAAACTATGAAATCCTTCCATTTCTTCAAATCAAATGCACACCTTTTTTTTCTCATTTTTACTCATAGTATTGTAAACACATAATGGTACACTGATATTTATAATTTTCTTCATTGAGCCTATATACCCAACCATTTTGCATAAAATGATAAATATAAATTCCAACATGAGGTATTTCATTAAATTATTATTGGAAATGATTTGTTAAAATGAGGTTTTGATGGACAATTAATCTGATGTTTAATCAAATATGAATCTCGCACTACACTCTTATAAATGCATGACAACAAGTGTGGTGGGCATTTCAAAAAATGTGTCATGTCTCAAAAATTATGATGCCAAGGTTATTACTAGCCTACAATGGAATAATAATGTATAAAAATAAAAAATTATGATTACAATGCAAAAAATATATAAATTTGAATCATACACTGTTGCATGAGTTATGACCAATTTTTTCATCATGGCCTTTTTCCTTATGGGGATTTGATTTAATGGGAAAGTTAAATTTGATATCTACTAGTGGACACAAATTTATCATTAAAACTACAAAATATTTTACAAAATGGGTGGAAATAATTCCACTTGAATTTACCATAGGGTATGATATATGTAGGTTTTTTATGACTAATATCATTTCCCATTTCAATATACCTTCAGGAATTAGTTTTGATAATGGAACATCCTATAAAAATAAGATGGTAAGATGATTTTTTAATAAATACAAGACTAAGAATAAATTTTATACACCTTATTACCCACATGGAAATGGCTAGGTAGAGGTAACTAGTAAAACAATTGTCAAAATACTTGGAAAAATAGTTGAATGATATAACACTAATTGACACCAACAAATGGTATATGTTGTATGGGCATATTGAATTAGTGCATGTACACCTACTCAAGCCACACCTTAATCTTTTGTATATGGTACATAGGTCATATTATCAATTTAACTTGAGATAAATTCCTTACATGTCTCTCTAAAAGACATCATCAAAGATAATGAATACCATGAAAAGTGATTAAACCAGTTAGAACAATTGAGTGAACAACACACACATGTTACTAAGCACTTACACATTTATCAAGATTGTGTGAAATAAACATTTATAAAAATGTTCAAATACATGAATTCAATGTGGGTGACTTGGTACTAAAATAAAATAAAAATAATACCAATGCATAAAAATACAAAAAAGGAAAATTTAAACCAAAATGGTTGGGTCTATTTACAGTTACAAAAAAACTAGGAAAAGGTGTATACTAACTTACTACACTTTAATTAAAGCCTTTAAAAATCCCAATGAACATTATTCACTTCCATAAATATATTATGTAACCAAAAAATACATTCAAAAATCCAAAAACAATTTCAGCAACTACATTTTGTATTGGATCCTTAGCATTCATATGTTAGTTTCATGTTGATGGATGGCATATTTAGTTACTTATACATACATACTTATGTGTCACACTTCTACTTTAGTGTGATATATGCATGCAAAGATACATGATATATTCTTGTTTCACATGTTGGGCATTATTTCTACTCATTTCACACTAACATTGGGGACATTTACCTTATTTGATCTTGATACACATAGGTTACATGGTTCGATTATCACTCTACATTATCATGTTTGATCTAAAATGTGTACTTACACATGCCTTTTATCCATGATTATATCTTACACAAGGTAATTAATATGTTATACACTTGACATATTTTACTAACACATTTGATTCATGGGCTACTAGGACATGTTTATGTTAGTTGTGTATGCTTTAATTTATGTACTTCCTTGAGTGTCTCACTTTGCTATTGGTTTCCTTGTTCAAGAATTTGAATATTCTCTTTTAATTTCAACCACCATGCCTATGTATTCTTTCATTAATATTTTCATATATCATTATTTATTATATGTAAATTTTAATATGTCATTATTTCTTTTATGAACATTTGACTAAGTCATGTCACTTCAATTGTGCAACATTTGAACATGCCCCTTATTTATGGTCTCCTTGGACCGTTGCCTTTTGAATTGATTTTGAGTATTCTTGTGTATTTGTTTGTTTTATTTTTGAGATTATAATTTCACTATATAGACAATTCCATGATATTTATCATGCATCTTAGGCCTATATATGATCACATTGGTTCTATGAGTTTCAATGATATATCTACCTAAACATGTTCCCTTCTATATGTTACATGGTTACATTCATAGATTATACAGTTGTCTTATCCTTTTGAACTAAGGTAACTACCAGTTCCTATTTTTACCTCATCTCAAAGGGGGGAATATTATTGGGGGAATGTTGTAAAGGTATGTTATCCGCACTTGGCATAGTTTCTAGATTTATTTGGAAAATTCTTTGGAAGCTTGTTCTCCATAGTCATTCAGTACATGGTATTTATATTAGTTTTTAGATTCAATGGGGGTATGTCATATAAGAATGGATTATACACATTCAAAATTCTAATATTTAATTTTGGCATGATTTAAAATCATGTTATTGACACTCATTCAGTATATGGTACTTATATCACTTCTTCGATTGGGTGGGGGCATGATTTGGAAGCATGTTCTTCATACATATTCAATATTCAATAGCTCCAAATTACAGTGGGGGAATGATTTGGAAACATGTTCTTCACATTGGTACTTATATAAAATATATATATTTATATAGGGGTATACTTTGTAATCATGTCCTCCATACTTACATAGTTATCTGAATTGGCCAAAGCACATAGTTATATGATTCAATTTCATAGTTGTGGTAGAATTGTATACATTGGTACTATTATTATACACATTTTTAGAATGAGACATATACAATGTAAATATGATATGAAACATGTGCTTAATATTACAAAATCCAATTAATTTTTATATTCCCAAACTCTTTTATGGATTGTTATCATATCACAGACTTTTTCGTACTAATATTCCATAGACTTTTAAGGGATTTTGTTGACCCAATCTATTGCATAAATTGGTTCACGTTTTTGGTATGGTTTATGTGATAAAGTAACTCAATATTTCCAAGTTTTCTAGTTGGACTTGATCATCCATCCTCATTACGTTATAAGTATCATTAGGTTGCATGGTTGAACCAATCTCAACTACTAGCTAGTAACTCACTTTTACTCCAAAGTTGAGGGTGTGTACCTCTCTCTCTCTCTCTCTCTCTCTCTCTATATATATATATATATGCACTTTAAATATTTTTCAAAAAAAACTTTCCAATAGGAAATGCAATTACATACACACATAGGTGTACTCCTAGACCTTGTTATTTTAATTTTAATCTATTTTAAGTAATTTAAACCTAGATTATATGCACTAATTTTATATTGTAACATGCTCTTGTTTGTAGGTCAATTATCATCATATCACTCAAGTTGGTCACAGACAAAGAGAAAGTGTGTGTACAAATCCAAGTACATATTTTTTCCTTTAAATGAACAATTGAATTACTACATTAAAGTGGGAAAAAAATGTAGATGATATTTTATGATTATATAGAACCTCAGTCTTGTACACTTGGAAAATATAGACCTTAGTTGTTCCTCTTAGTTATTTAACTTTCCCACTTCTAAAATCCTCACATCTTCTTTATCTTTGTTCCCTTTGTCTTATATCTCTTAGTCCAGCTAGTCTTTTGTTGATGACCCAGGGCTTCTATCTTGACAAGAAAGCTTAAAATGTACTTATCTCCCATCTCTACAAGTTTTAAGCTTGTATCTACTTTCCTTATCCATAAACATTAAAATATAGGATAGAAAATAGCATTGACATTGTTTTATATCCCGATGTAAGTGTTTAGTGCACTAAAGTCATCTAATTTGTAAATAAAATATATCTTAATCATTAGACTAAGTGATTTAATCCAAGTTATTACTCCAAAGGGATTCATATAATACAAGAACAACCATAATTCATTACTCACCTAGCAACAACTACAAAAGACCAAATATACCAAAGGCAACTTATCAAAAGTAGATTCCCTATTTCCATACCAATCATAAGTACAACACATATACAAGTTTGAATTACTAAAGGAGTATCCCAAGAGACCAATTAGCCAAGTTATAAGGTAGGTCATTATTTTACTTGACTTGAAAATATTTTATGATTCACACATAGACCAATACATAGGAGATAACTACATGAATCTGAGACCCTCTTATAGAGTATTGGATATGTAGATAGTGTCTTCTAACAATGAGCTATTTGAGTTCAACTCAACATCATGTGCCCACTAATCCATAATCCCCCAAGGTCACTATGAATATGGAAAGTTATGGTTTTACCATTTCCAAGGATAAATAGTCTATGACCCATATTTAAATGCACTAGAGTGAAGTAAAATCAAAACCTATAAGCATCTAGGTGGTTTCATCTTGTTTTAGTAGATATTTAATACATGACACCAACATCAAACTACAACAATAGCATTGAGACAACTGTCTCAAGTTGATTTTATTGTCTAGAGAGAAAGAAGTATCAAAATTAGACTCTAATAACTATTCCATAATCTCTTTATAGACATTTTTATTCATGTTCTATATCTAGAACTACATTAGCATTAAAACAAGCTAATTACATTAATTCTTTATCATTCATATATGAAGTGTAGTTGTACTTTCCATATTTAAACTATCTCAACATAGTTAATTCAGTGTATGCTTATATTTTAGTTTAGCATCTAAATGGTATACTATAGATCTAATTATCACCATTTTTCCATTTCATTTCTATATATCCCTTTAACCCTTGATAACCTCAATCTATATTTGTAAGGTTAAATAGATCTAATGATATTATATATTAACCAAATGTTGGAATCAAGATGAATGAGAGGAGGTTGAATTAATTCCATTATAAACTTTTACTTTCACTTCAACATATCTTGTAATAATTCATAAAGTAACATCATCATATGAGCAATATCAACTAGTCTAGTAACATGAGAATATATGCATAACAAGTATGAACACATCATGTAAGTGGGAAACCCTCATGGGGAATAAAACCCACTAACCATAGCTTGGATAAATAGTTTTGTTAAGTAATGAATCAAATTTAGTTGATCATCCACTCAACTTGGAGCACTAAATCCAATCTATCAAGCACCAACTTGACAAAGTCTTTAACAAGCACCCACTTATAAGGAAGCACCAACTCCATTGGTGACTTAGTACCAACTTATCCACATCTTGACCAAGTACCCACTCATACAATTAGTCCTATACCTTCCATATTTTTCCTTGTTAAAATATACAATAGATGATGGTCCTCTCTCAGGTCTTCATTCACTTCTATCCCTCTCAAACTGGCCTCTAGTCTTATTCACTTAACTAGCCCTCTTCTTAACTTTATTAGGTCATATGGCCTTGATCTTGATATGAATAACATATATAAAATATTCATAATTTATCCTATATTATCTTATAATGGTCCACATGACCTCATTCTAATCTTCTTTGTGCACTTTTATTTTCTTTCACACATACTTGTCTAACGCTCACAAATAGGCCTAAAACTATTATGTACTTATAATAGTATCTTTCTCTTATACACCTTGGTCAGCCATATACATTTTCACACTTGTATTACCTTTTAAATAAGTCTTATAACACGTTTAAAAAAAAAATCCATTAGGTTGGTGATAGCTTAATAGGTTGTATTCCTTCTTTAGGTCTCATCGAGACCTAATCTCATTAGGCCTATGCAGCATAGGTTACCCTTTGATCTTATTAGAGTAAATTAAAATAATTCACATAATATTCCAAATTAATATACCCATACTAATCTTATCATATATTCATAACTCCTTTTATCTCAAACTACTACTTAGAACACATTGTTAGTATTATTCATATTAGCCTACACACACTCATAAAGTCTATCATGAATAACTGAAGCATAATCACAAATTTGAAAAAAAACATGGAAAAAATATTAAATATATAATCCTCATGAAATCAAGCTCATAACCATTTTAATTATTCCTCACAGCTCAAAGCAAAACTATTCAAACCCTTCTCTGCAAGTAGCCTACCCAAAACTACCAATAAGCTTCAAAACACAATCTCAAAGGATTAGGATTTGATTAATTGTAATGTAAATTTTAAAAAAATCATATGAAATTATAATATCCCATGTAATATTTATAACATAACCACATTATTCATGTAGCTTTACTTGGGACATAATGGTTCAGGAACAACTCTTCACTCAACTTACTCAAGTCTACCAATACACCTCAAAAACCAATCATGCATTCTTGGACCTCCAACACTTGAAATGAAACTAATCATGAATAATAATTCATAAAAATTATAAACTTATATATTTAAAACACCATAATATTATTAAATGGCTTTCACACTGGGCATAATGACTTAGGAACATTAATTTCACTAGCATACATAAATTTTCCAAAATCCTTAAAAACACAGTCTTGATGAATGTTGTTTTAAGCTCCTATAGGGACACTTACAAGATTTATTATGAAAATTAATATTTATTATGTTACATATATAAAATCCTCAAATATATATATTACAATTTATAGTGGCAACTATTGGTCTTGCAGACCAATTTGTTGACCTTCATTCCCACAATCCTTACATAGCTAGACAAGCCATTTTGGCTTCAAGGTTTCAACCTATTATATTAAATTAAAATATTATAAAAATAATTTATAGGTTATTAAATTAATAAAAAACAACATATTCTTTGGATTCTTAATATAAGGGAATAGACCTTCCAACTCATCACTCCCACTTACTCAGGTCTGTCAACTTACCTTCAAACCCAGTCACATGGTAACTTTACATTCCAACACTTATATATACACATTAAAAGACTATTTATGTATTAAAATTATCCTTATATATCTTTATGACATATCAAAACATAAAAACATTAAGGTCTAATAGAGAATATTAGACATATAGATCAATCATTGAACCTCTCTGTATACATACCTTATTGAGCAAGATAAATCAAATATGAGAGAATTATATTTATATATATATATATATATATATATATATATATATATATATAATGATATATAAAAATTATAATCATCATAAAAATTAATTAATAGTATTTAATAACATATTCATGCAATTGTATTCAACCCTAGTCCATGACAACACTTCCCTAATTCCATTCCCACTTCTACCTAGTTTTTATCACTATTTGCACCATTAGGATTTTTAGAAATAGGTCAACTTGCATGAATAATTTATTATATATGAGGTATTAAACCTTATTATAAAATAAAATTAACATTAAATACAAGTCTAAAACTTTGTCTTCCAATGATTTTCATACTTTGACTAGGTCAACTCTGTCTACTACACCAAATTTGTAAGAAATAAGAACTTTTATGTGGGGTCCACTCACTCACATGACATTAAATACCATATGGAGATACTTGGTATGGTTAATTACATTATACAATCATAAAAATATTTCATATAATCCATTTCCATCAATATCTTCCATATCAAGTCACTATGAGGATTTTAGGAGGGTTTATACCCATTTCCATTCTTAACATTTATTCATAAAGATTTTCCCATAAAACCAACTCCCAATGATTTAAAATCATTTATAGGACCATTTTAAATCTCTCCCAAATATATTATATTCCCATTCAATAGTCACACATGCCAACAAGCATAAAAAAGTGTCTCTTGGGCTTGGAAACCTTTACTCTGCATACTCTAGAGACCTCAAAATAGCATTTCAAGATTTATTCTTCAAATAATGACTTTAGATAGCATTAAAACACTTGAAATAACATGTAAAACATTTATACATACTAAAATTTACAATATTTCCTTGTAAAACTGATCTCATGCCTCAATAGGCCACCATCTCTCTCTTTGCTCTCTAAGCTTTTGATTTATAGGTCACATTAGGCCTTAAAATTGACCTTCTAGAAATTATTAATGCACTCTCCTCCTTAATCACATGATCAATAAAATTATCACATGCTCTAACACTTCTTATCAGCCTTCATAGGTATTGACAACACCTCCCCATTAGGTCAGATAGAGTCTAGAACTAGTCTAGTTGAATGCTAGGTCTATAGGTCTTACCCCTATAGGCTTATTATGAGACACTCATGAGTGATATAGTGCCTTATATTAATTATTAAACAACCTCATACAACCTATTATGTATCTATTCATCCATCTCACTAGACTAGCATAGTCCTTCATGTAGAAGACTAGACATCCTATGCATAAGCCTTCTCAAGTCTCTTGTAACATACTAACCATATGATAACTTGTATCATCACTCTAACCTATACCTCAATATCTTACTCTTGACATATTCAAACCATTACTAGGTTTATCAAGTCATATTTCTCAAACAATGTCCTATAGATATTCATACTGACCATGACCACACTCATTATCATCTTCTCATCACTACACTCTTCCAAGTTACCATGCTTACACCTTCTCACAAGGTCTCTTTATGCCATCATTTACTAGGCACCTCATGAAATCATCAGATTTGAAATCAATGACTAGACACAACATTCTCATTATATCAATGACAACACTCTATTGACATAAATGAGAACACCTTAACACCAAGATGTTTGATCAAGGTTAGAGTGCAAATATTTGGGCCTGATCAATTATCGACAAGTATTATTATTTTTACTTTGTTTTTGATAATGTGAGGTTCAATGTCCAAAGAGAGATTATGGTATGGACCATAGAATGTATGTCATTTTTGTCAAAGTTAATTTTATGGATTGAATATAAGTATCCAATGAGTCTTTGAAATTGAGATAGAATAATGTTTTTGAGGATTCTTGGATCTTGAATTATTCTATACAATATTTCCTCATGAATGATAGATATTTTGAGAAGATCCAAGATGGATATCTAGGTATAATCTTCTCAAGTTGTTTGATAATTTTGTATCTTCCTTTAGTAGTAGGTAAAAGAGGACCTTGAATAATTATTTTATTTCACCTAGTTGTGCAAACATGATCTAGGGTTTTAACTTTGGAAATGGCTATAGGATTTTTAGTGTGTTGAATATGATCAATTATTGAGTCATGAGAGGATTTTTTATAGTTTATGTTTCTTATTTTCACATTTTTACCTTGATTTTGGTGTGGATGATTTTTAGTATGCTTTGGAAAGGGATCATTGTATATACCCAACTCCTAGTGTTTTGATGTAGATACACTTTCTTCAAATTAAATATCTACATGATCGATGAGATATTGGACATAACTATTAAATTTCATGCACCTATTGGTTTAATTCCATTTCATTCTATTAAAATCATAATATTCATTTTATTTATACCGTGTGGGATTTGATTTGATCTCATCGCAGGGCTTGATTTTTTGGAACATATTCATGTTTACAACAACCAACTTGTAATAGACCGCTTCCAATGACTTCCCTAGAGGTCTAGATTATCTTATTTTTATTTATTGTTTTGGTTGGCCCCTATGAATGGTAATGCTTGAAGTTTTTTGGACTACATGGGTATTTTTTACATGATTCACTCCATCACCAAAAATATTCTTGTTCTTATTAAATAACTTAGGATTTTATGTCTATGTTTTATTTTAGTGATCCTTATTAAAAAGTTTTACCAATACTTTAGACATGAGGGATTTTTAAATCTAGACTCTTTTTTAGACAATTATATAGAAGGTAGTAAAATCAAAACCTATAAGCATCTAGGTGGTTTCATCTTGTTTTAGTAGATATTTAATACATGACACCAACATCAAACTAAAACAATAGCATTGAGACAACTGTCTCAAGTTGATTTTATTGTCTAGAGAGAAAGAAGTATCAAAATTAGACTCTAATAACTATTCCATAATCTCTTTATAGACATTTTTATTCATGTTCTATATCTAGAACTACATTAGCATTAAAACAAGCTAATTACATTAATTCTTTATCATTCATATATGAAGTGTAGTTGTACTTTCCATATTTAAACTATCTCAACATAGTTAATTCAGTGTATGCTTATGTTTTAGTTTAGCATCTAAATGGTATACTATAGATCTAATTATCACCATTTTTCCATTTCATTTCTATATATCCCTTTAACCCTTGATAACCTCAATCTATATTTGTAAGGTTAAATAGATCTAATGATATTATATATTAACCAAATGTTGGAATCAAGATGAATGAGAGGAGGTTGAATTAATTCCATTATAAACTTTTACTTTCACTTCAACATATCTTGTAATAATTCATAAAGTAACATCATCATATGAGCAATATCAACTAGTCTAGTAACATGAGAATATATGCATAACAAGTATGAACACATCATGTAAGTGGGAAACCCTCATGGGGAATAAAACCCACTAACCATAGCTTGGATAAATAGTTTTGTTAAGTAATGAATCAAATTTAGTTGATCATCCACTCAACTTGGAGCACTAAATCCAATCTATCAAGCACCAACTTGATAAAGTCTTTAACAAGCACCCACTTATAAGGAAGCACCAACTCCATTGGTGACTTAGTACCAACTTATCCACATCTTGACCAAGTACCCACTCATACAATTAGTCCTATACCTTCCATATTTTTCCTTGTTAAAATATACAATAGATGATGGTCCTCTCTCAGGTCTTCATTCACTTCTATCCCTCTCAAACTGGCCTCTAGTCTTATTCACTTAACTAGCCCTCTTCTTAACTTTATTAGGTCATATGGCCTTGATCTTGATATGAATAACATATATAAAATATTCATACTTTATACTATATTATCTTATAATGGTCCACATGACCTCATTCTAATCTTCTTTGTGCACTTTTATTTTCTTTCACACATACTTGTCTAACGCTCACAAATAGGCCTAAAACTATTATGTACTTATAATAGTATCTTTCTCTTATACACCTTGGTCAGCCATATACATTTTCACACTTGTATTACCTTTTAAATAAGTCTTATAACACGTTTAAAAAAAAAAATCCATTAGGTTGGTGATAGCTTAATAGGTTGTATTCCTTCTTTAGGTCTCATCGAGACCTAATCTCATTAGGCCTATGCAGCATAGGTTACCCTTTGATCTTATTAGAGTAAATTAAAATAATTCACATAATATTCCAAATTAATATACCCATACTAATCTTATCATATATTCATAACTCCTTTTATCTCAAACTACTACTTAGAACACATTGTTAGTATTATTCATATTAGCCTACACACACTCATAAAGTCTATCATGAATAACTGAAGCATAATCACAAATTTGAAAAAAAACATGGAAAAAATATTAAATATATAATCCTCATGAAATCAAGCTCATAACCATTTTAATTATTCCTCACAGCTCAAAGCAAAACTATTCAAACCCTTCTCTGCAAGTAGCCTACCCAAAACTACCAATAAGCTTCAAAACACAATCTCAAAGGATTAGGATTTGATTAATTGTAATGTAAATTTTAAAAAAATCATATGAAATTATAATATCCCATGTAATATTTATAACATAACCACATTATTCATGTAGCTTTACTTGGGACATAATGGTTCAGGAACAACTCTTCACTCAACTTACTCAAGTCTACCAATACACCTCAAAAACCAATCATGCATTCTTGGACCTCCAACACTTGAAATGAAACTAATCATGAATAATAATTCATAAAAATTATAAACTTATATATTTAAAACACCATAATATTATTAAATGGCTTTCACACTGGGCATAATGACTTAGGAACATTAATTTCACTAGCATACATAAATTTTCCAAAATCCTTAAAAACACAGTCTTGATGAATGTTGTTTTAAGCTCCTATAGGGACACTTACAAGATTTATTATGAAAATTAATATTTATTATGTTACATATATAAAATCCTCAAATATATATATTACAATTTATAGTGGCAACTATTGGTCTTGCAGACCAATTTGTTGACCTTCATTCCCACAATCCTTACATAGCTAGACAAGCCATTTTGGCTTCAAGGTTTCAACCTATTATATTAAATTACAATATTATAAAAATAATTTATAGGTTATTAAATTAATAAAAAACAACATATTCTTTGGATTCTTAATATAAGGGAATAGACCTTCCAACTCATCACTCCCACTTACTCAGGTCTGTCAACTTACCTTCAAACCCAGTCACATGGTAACTTTACATTCCAACACTTATATATACACATTAAAAGACTATTTATGTATTAAAATTATCCTTATATATCTTTATGACATATCAAAACATAAAAACATTAAGGTCTAATAGAGAATATTAGACATATAGATCAATCTTTGAACCTCTCTGTATACATACCTTATTGAGCAAGATAAATCAAATATGAGAGAATTATATTTATATATATATATATATATATATATATATATATATATATATAATGATATATAAAAATTATAATCATCATAAAAATTAATTAATATTATTTAATAACATATTCATGCAATTGTATTCAACCCTAGTCCATGATAACACTTCCCTAATTCCATTCCCACTTCTACCTAGTTTTTATCACTATTTGCACCATTAGGCTTTTTAGAAATAGGTCAAATTGCATGAATAATTTATTATATATGAGGTATTAAACCTTATTATAAAATAAAATTAACATTAAATACAAGTCTAAAACTTTGTCTTCCAATGATTTTCATACTTTGACTAGGTCAACTCTGTCTACTACACCAAATTTGTAAGAAATAAGAACTTTTATGTGGGGTCCACTCACTCACATGACATTAAATACCATATGGAGATACTTGGTATGGTTAATTACATTATACAATCATAAAAATATTTCATATAATCCATTTCCATCAATATCTTCCATATCAAGTCACTATGAGGATTTTAGGAGGGTTTATACCCATTTCCATTCTTAACATTTATTCATAAAGATTTTCCCATAAAACCAACTCCCAATGATTTAAAATCATTTATAGGACCATTTTAAATCTCTCCCAAATATATTATATTCCCATTCAATAGTCACACATGCCAACAAGCATAAAAAAGTGTCTCTTGGGCTTGGAAACCTTTACTCTGCATACTCTAGAGACCTCAAAATAGCATTTCAAGATTTATTCTTCAAATAATGACTTTAGATAGCATTAAAACACTTGAAATAACATGTAAAACATTTATACATACTAAAATTTACAATATTTCCTTGTAAAACTGATCTCATGCCTCAATAGGCCACCATCTCTCTCTTTGCTCTCTAAGCTTTTGATTTATAGGTCACATTAGGCCTTAAAATTGACCTTCTAGAAATTATTAATGCACTCTCCTCCTTAATCACATGATCAATAAAATTATCACATGCTCTAACACTTCTTATCAGCCTTCATAGGTATTGACAACACCTCCCCATTAGGTCAGATAGAGTCTAGAACTAGTCTAGTTGAATGCTAGGTCTATAGGTCTTACCCCTATAGGCTTATTATGAGACACTCATGAGTGATATAGTGCCTTATATTAATTATTAAACAACCTCATACAACCTATTATGTATCTATTCATCCATCTCACTAGACTAGCATAGTCCTTCATGTAGAAGACTAGACATCCTATGCATAAGCCTTCTCAAGTCTCTTGTAACATACTAACCATATGATAACTTGTATCATCACTCTAACCTATACCTCAATATCTTACTCTTGACATATTCAAACCATTACTAGGTTTATCAAGTCATATTTCTCAAACAATGTCCTATAGATATTCATACTGACCATGACCACACTCATTATCATCTTCTCATCACTACACTCTTCCAAGTTACCATGCTTACACCTTCTCACAAGGTCTCTTTATGCCATCATTTACTAGGCACCTCATGAAATCATCAGATTTGAAATCAATGACTAGACACAACATTCTCATTATATCAATGACAACACTCTATTGACATAAATGAGAACACCTTAACACCAAGATGTTTGATCAAGGTTAGAGTGCAAATATTTGGGCCTGATCAATTATCGACAAGTATTATTATTTTTACTTTGTTTTTGATAATGTGAGGTTCAATGTCCAAAGAGAGATTATGGTATGGACCATAGAATGTATGTCATTTTTGTCAAAGTTAATTTTATGGATTGAATATAAGTATCCAATGAGTCTTTGAAATTGAGATAGAATAATGTTTTTGAGGATTCTTGGATCTTGAATTATTCTATACAATATTTCCTCATGAATGATAGATATTTTGAGAAGATCCAAGATGTATATCTAGGTATAATCTTCTCAAGTTGTTTGATAATTTTGTATCTTCCTTTAGTAGTAGGTAAAAGAGGACCTTGAATAATTATTTTATTTCACCTAGTTGTGCAAACATGATCTAGGGTTTTAACTTTGGAAATGGCTATAGGATTTTTAGTGTGTTGAATATGATCAATTATTGAGTCATGAGAGGATTTTTTATAGTTTATGTTTCTTATTTTCACATTTTTACCTTGATTTTGGTGTGGATGATTTTTAGTATGCTTTGGAAAGGGATCATTGTATATACCCAACTCCTAGTGTTTTGATGTAGATACACTTTCTTCAAATTAAATATCTACATGATCGATGAGATATTGGACATAACTATTAAATTTCATGCACCTATTGGTTTAATTCCATTTCATTCTATTAAAATCATAATATTCATTTTATTTATACCGTGTGGGATTTGATTTGATCTCATCGCAGGGCTTGATTTTTTGGAACATATTCATGTTTACAACAACCAACTTGTAATAGACCGCTTCCAATGACTTCCCTAGAGGTCTAGATTATCTTATTTTTATTTATTGTTTTGGTTGGCCCCTATGAATGGTAATGCTTGAAGTTTTTTGGACTACATGGGTATTTTTTACATGATTCACTCCATCACCAAAAATATTCTTGTTCTTATTAAATAACTTAGGATTTTATGTCTATGTTTTATTTTAGTGATCCTTATTAAAAAGTTTTACCAATACTTTAGACATGAGGGATTTTTAAATCTAGACTCTTTTTTAGACAATTATATAGAAGGTAGTAAAATCAAAACCTATAAGCATCTAGGTGGTTTCATCTTGTTTTAGTAGATATTTAATACATGACACCAACATCAAACTAAAACAATAGCATTGAGACAACTGTCTCAAGTTGATTTTATTGTCTAGAGAGAAAGAAGTATCAAAATTAGACTCTAATAACTATTCCATAATCTCTTTATAGACATTTTTATTCATGTTCTATATCTAGAACTACATTAGCATTAAAACAAGCTAATTACATTAATTCTTTATCATTCATATATGAAGTGTAGTTGTACTTTCCATATTTAAACTATCTCAACATAGTTAATTCAGTGTATGCTTATGTTTTAGTTTAGCATCTAAATGGTATACTATAGATCTAATTATCACCATTTTTCCATTTCATTTCTATATATCCCTTTAACCCTTGATAACCTCAATCTATATTTGTAAGGTTAAATAGATCTAATGATATTATATATTAACCAAATGTTGGAATCAAGATGAATGAGAGGAGGTTGAATTAATTCCATTATAAACTTTTACTTTCACTTCAACATATCTTGTAATAATTCATAAAGTAACATCATCATATGAGCAATATCAACTAGTCTAGTAACATGAGAATATATGCATAACAAGTATGAACACATCATGTAAGTGGGAAACCCTCATGGGGAATAAAACCCACTAACCATAGCTTGGATAAATAGTTTTGTTAAGTAATGAATCAAATTTAGTTGATCATCCACTCAACTTGGAGCACTAAATCCAATCTATCAAGCACCAACTTGATAAAGTCTTTAACAAGCACCCACTTATAAGGAAGCACCAACTCCATTGGTGACTTAGTACCAACTTATCCACATCTTGACCAAGTACCCACTCATACAATTAGTCCTATACCTTCCATATTTTTCCTTGTTAAAATATACAATAGATGATGGTCCTCTCTCAGGTCTTCATTCACTTCTATCCCTCTCAAACTGGCCTCTAGTCTTATTCACTTAACTAGCCCTCTTCTTAACTTTATTAGGTCATATGGCCTTGATCTTGATATGAATAACATATATAAAATATTCATACTTTATACTATATTATCTTATAATGGTCCACATGACCTCATTCTAATCTTCTTTGTGCACTTTTATTTTCTTTCACACATACTTGTCTAACGCTCACAAATAGGCCTAAAACTATTATGTACTTATAATAGTATCTTTCTCTTATACACCTTGGTCAGCCATATACATTTTCACACTTGTATTACCTTTTAAATAAGTCTTATAACACGTTTAAAAAAAAAAATCCATTAGGTTGGTGATAGCTTAATAGGTTGTATTCCTTCTTTAGGTCTCATCGAGACCTAATCTCATTAGGCCTATGCAGCATAGGTTACCCTTTGATCTTATTAGAGTAAATTAAAATAATTCACATAATATTCCAAATTAATATACCCATACTAATCTTATCATATATTCATAACTCCTTTTATCTCAAACTACTACTTAGAACACATTGTTAGTATTATTCATATTAGCCTACACACACTCATAAAGTCTATCATGAATAACTGAAGCATAATCACAAATTTGAAAAAAAACATGGAAAAAATATTAAATATATAATCCTCATGAAATCAAGCTCATAACCATTTTAATTATTCCTCACAGCTCAAAGCAAAACTATTCAAACCCTTCTCTGCAAGTAGCCTACCCAAAACTACCAATAAGCTTCAAAACACAATCTCAAAGGATTAGGATTTGATTAATTGTAATGTAAATTTTAAAAAAATCATATGAAATTATAATATCCCATGTAATATTTATAACATAACCACATTATTCATGTAGCTTTACTTGGGACATAATGGTTCAGGAACAACTCTTCACTCAACTTACTCAAGTCTACCAATACACCTCAAAAACCAATCATGCATTCTTGGACCTCCAACACTTGAAATGAAACTAATCATGAATAATAATTCATAAAAATTATAAACTTATATATTTAAAACACCATAATATTATTAAATGGCTTTCACACTGGGCATAATGACTTAGGAACATTAATTTCACTAGCATACATAAATTTTCCAAAATCCTTAAAAACACAGTCTTGATGAATGTTGTTTTAAGCTCCTATAGGGACACTTACAAGATTTATTATGAAAATTAATATTTATTATGTTACATATATAAAATCCTCAAATATATATATTACAATTTATAGTGGCAACTATTGGTCTTGCAGACCAATTTGTTGACCTTCATTCCCACAATCCTTACATAGCTAGACAAGCCATTTTGGCTTCAAGGTTTCAACCTATTATATTAAATTACAATATTATAAAAATAATTTATAGGTTATTAAATTAATAAAAAACAACATATTCTTTGGATTCTTAATATAAGGGAATAGACCTTCCAACTCATCACTCCCACTTACTCAGGTCTGTCAACTTACCTTCAAACCCAGTCACATGGTAACTTTACATTCCAACACTTATATATACACATTAAAAGACTATTTATGTATTAAAATTATCCTTATATATCTTTATGACATATCAAAACATAAAAACATTAAGGTCTAATAGAGAATATTAGACATATAGATCAATCTTTGAACCTCTCTGTATACATACCTTATTGAGCAAGATAAATCAAATATGAGAGAATTATATTTATATATATATATATATATATATATATATATATATATATATATAATGATATATAAAAATTATAATCATCATAAAAATTAATTAATATTATTTAATAACATATTCATGCAATTGTATTCAACCCTAGTCCATGATAACACTTCCCTAATTCCATTCCCACTTCTACCTAGTTTTTATCACTATTTGCACCATTAGGCTTTTTAGAAATAGGTCAAATTGCATGAATAATTTATTATATATGAGGTATTAAACCTTATTATAAAATAAAATTAACATTAAATACAAGTCTAAAACTTTGTCTTCCAATGATTTTCATACTTTGACTAGGTCAACTCTGTCTACTACACCAAATTTGTAAGAAATAAGAACTTTTATGTGGGGTCCACTCACTCACATGACATTAAATACCATATGGAGATACTTGGTATGGTTAATTACATTATACAATCATAAAAATATTTCATATAATCCATTTCCATCAATATCTTCCATATCAAGTCACTATGAGGATTTTAGGAGGGTTTATACCCATTTCCATTCTTAACATTTATTCATAAAGATTTTCCCATAAAACCAACTCCCAATGATTTAAAATCATTTATAGGACCATTTTAAATCTCTCCCAAATATATTATATTCCCATTCAATAGTCACACATGCCAACAAGCATAAAAAAGTGTCTCTTGGGCTTGGAAACCTTTACTCTGCATACTCTAGAGACCTCAAAATAGCATTTCAAGATTTATTCTTCAAATAATGACTTTAGATAGCATTAAAACACTTGAAATAACATGTAAAACATTTATACATACTAAAATTTACAATATTTCCTTGTAAAACTGATCTCATGCCTCAATAGGCCACCATCTCTCTCTTTGCTCTCTAAGCTTTTGATTTATAGGTCACATTAGGCCTTAAAATTGACCTTCTAGAAATTATTAATGCACTCTCCTCCTTAATCACATGATCAATAAAATTATCACATGCTCTAACACTTCTTATCAGCCTTCATAGGTATTGACAACACCTCCCCATTAGGTCAGATAGAGTCTAGAACTAGTCTAGTTGAATGCTAGGTCTATAGGTCTTACCCCTATAGGCTTATTATGAGACACTCATGAGTGATATAGTGCCTTATATTAATTATTAAACAACCTCATACAACCTATTATGTATCTATTCATCCATCTCACTAGACTAGCATAGTCCTTCATGTAGAAGACTAGACATCCTATGCATAAGCCTTCTCAAGTCTCTTGTAACATACTAACCATATGATAACTTGTATCATCACTCTAACCTATACCTCAATATCTTACTCTTGACATATTCAAACCATTACTAGGTTTATCAAGTCATATTTCTCAAACAATGTCCTATAGATATTCATACTGACCATGACCACACTCATTATCATCTTCTCATCACTACACTCTTCCAAGTTACCATGCTTACACCTTCTCACAAGGTCTCTTTATGCCATCATTTACTAGGCACCTCATGAAATCATCAGATTTGAAATCAATGACTAGACACAACATTCTCATTATATCAATGACAACACTCTATTGACATAAATGAGAACACCTTAACACCAAGATGTTTGATCAAGGTTAGAGTGCAAATATTTGGGCCTGATCAATTATCGACAAGTATTATTATTTTTACTTTGTTTTTGATAATGTGAGGTTCAATGTCCAAAGAGAGATTATGGTATGGACCATAGAATGTATGTCATTTTTGTCAAAGTTAATTTTATGGATTGAATATAAGTATCCAATGAGTCTTTGAAATTGAGATAGAATAATGTTTTTGAGGATTCTTGGATCTTGAATTATTCTATACAATATTTCCTCATGAATGATAGATATTTTGAGAAGATCCAAGATGGATATCTAGGTATAATCTTCTCAAGTTGTTTGATAATTTTGTATCTTCCTTTAGTAGTAGGTAAAAGAGGACCTTGAATAATTATTTTATTTCACCTAGTTGTGCAAACATGATCTAGGGTTTTAACTTTGGAAATGGCTATAGGATTTTTAGTGTGTTGAATATGATCAATTATTGAGTCATGAGAGGATTTTTTATAGTTTATGTTTCTTATTTTCACATTTTTACCTTGATTTTGGTGTGGATGATTTTTAGTATGCTTTGGAAAGGGATCATTGTATATACCCAACTCCTAGTGTTTTGATGTAGATACACTTTCTTCAAATTAAATATCTACATGATCGATGAGATATTGGACATAACTATTAAATTTCATGCACCTATTGGTTTAATTCCATTTCATTCTATTAAAATCATAATATTCATTTTATTTATACCGTGTGGGATTTGATTTGATCTCATCGCAGGGCTTGATTTTTTGGAACATATTCATGTTTACAACAACCAACTTGTAATAGACCGCTTCCAATGACTTCCCTAGAGGTCTAGATTATCTTATTTTTATTTATTGTTTTGGTTGGCCCCTATGAATGGTAATGCTTGAAGTTTTTTGGACTACATGGGTATTTTTTACATGATTCACTCCATCACCAAAAATATTCTTGTTCTTATTAAATAACTTAGGATTTTATGTCTATGTTTTATTTTAGTGATCCTTATTAAAAAGTTTTACCAATACTTTAGACATGAGGGATTTTTAAATCTAGACTCTTTTTTAGACAATTATATAGAAGGTAGTAAAATCAAAACCTATAAGCATCTAGGTGGTTTCATCTTGTTTTAGTAGATATTTAATACATGACACCAACATCAAACTAAAACAATAGCATTGAGACAACTGTCTCAAGTTGATTTTATTGTCTAGAGAGAAAGAAGTATCAAAATTAGACTCTAATAACTATTCCATAATCTCTTTATAGACATTTTTATTCATGTTCTATATCTAGAACTACATTAGCATTAAAACAAGCTAATTACATTAATTCTTTATCATTCATATATGAAGTGTAGTTGTACTTTCCATATTTAAACTATCTCAACATAGTTAATTCAGTGTATGCTTATGTTTTAGTTTAGCATCTAAATGGTATACTATAGATCTAATTATCACCATTTTTCCATTTCATTTCTATATATCCCTTTAACCCTTGATAACCTCAATCTATATTTGTAAGGTTAAATAGATCTAATGATATTATATATTAACCAAATGTTGGAATCAAGATGAATGAGAGGAGGTTGAATTAATTCCATTATAAACTTTTACTTTCACTTCAACATATCTTGTAATAATTCATAAAGTAACATCATCATATGAGCAATATCAACTAGTCTAGTAACATGAGAATATATGCATAACAAGTATGAACACATCATGTAAGTGGGAAACCCTCATGGGGAATAAAACCCACTAACCATAGCTTGGATAAATAGTTTTGTTAAGTAATGAATCAAATTTAGTTGATCATCCACTCAACTTGGAGCACTAAATCCAATCTATCAAGCACCAACTTGATAAAGTCTTTAACAAGCACCCACTTATAAGGAAGCACCAACTCCATTGGTGACTTAGTACCAACTTATCCACATCTTGACCAAGTACCCACTCATACAATTAGTCCTATACCTTCCATATTTTTCCTTGTTAAAATATACAATAGATGATGGTCCTCTCTCAGGTCTTCATTCACTTCTATCCCTCTCAAACTGGCCTCTAGTCTTATTCACTTAACTAGCCCTCTTCTTAACTTTATTAGGTCATATGGCCTTGATCTTGATATGAATAACATATATAAAATATTCATACTTTATACTATATTATCTTATAATGGTCCACATGACCTCATTCTAATCTTCTTTGTGCACTTTTATTTTCTTTCACACATACTTGTCTAACGCTCACAAATAGGCCTAAAACTATTATGTACTTATAATAGTATCTTTCTCTTATACACCTTGGTCAGCCATATACATTTTCACACTTGTATTACCTTTTAAATAAGTCTTATAACACGTTTAAAAAAAAAAATCCATTAGGTTGGTGATAGCTTAATAGGTTGTATTCCTTCTTTAGGTCTCATCGAGACCTAATCTCATTAGGCCTATGCAGCATAGGTTACCCTTTGATCTTATTAGAGTAAATTAAAATAATTCACATAATATTCCAAATTAATATACCCATACTAATCTTATCATATATTCATAACTCCTTTTATCTCAAACTACTACTTAGAACACATTGTTAGTATTATTCATATTAGCCTACACACACTCATAAAGTCTATCATGAATAACTGAAGCATAATCACAAATTTGAAAAAAAACATGGAAAAAATATTAAATATATAATCCTCATGAAATCAAGCTCATAACCATTTTAATTATTCCTCACAGCTCAAAGCAAAACTATTCAAACCCTTCTCTGCAAGTAGCCTACCCAAAACTACCAATAAGCTTCAAAACACAATCTCAAAGGATTAGGATTTGATTAATTGTAATGTAAATTTTAAAAAAATCATATGAAATTATAATATCCCATGTAATATTTATAACATAACCACATTATTCATGTAGCTTTACTTGGGACATAATGGTTCAGGAACAACTCTTCACTCAACTTACTCAAGTCTACCAATACACCTCAAAAACCAATCATGCATTCTTGGACCTCCAACACTTGAAATGAAACTAATCATGAATAATAATTCATAAAAATTATAAACTTATATATTTAAAACACCATAATATTATTAAATGGCTTTCACACTGGGCATAATGACTTAGGAACATTAATTTCACTAGCATACATAAATTTTCCAAAATCCTTAAAAACACAGTCTTGATGAATGTTGTTTTAAGCTCCTATAGGGACACTTACAAGATTTATTATGAAAATTAATATTTATTATGTTACATATATAAAATCCTCAAATATATATATTACAATTTATAGTGGCAACTATTGGTCTTGCAGACCAATTTGTTGACCTTCATTCCCACAATCCTTACATAGCTAGACAAGCCATTTTGGCTTCAAGGTTTCAACCTATTATATTAAATTAAAATATTATAAAAATAATTTATAGGTTATTAAATTAATAAAAAACAACATATTCTTTGGATTCTTAATATAAGGGAATAGACCTTCCAACTCATCACTCCCACTTACTCAGGTCTGTCAACTTACCTTCAAACCCAGTCACATGGTAACTTTACATTCCAACACTTATATATACACATTAAAAGACTATTTATGTATTAAAATTATCCTTATATATCTTTATGACATATCAAAACATAAAAACATTAAGGTCTAATAGAGAATATTAGACATATAGATCAATCATTGAACCTCTCTGTATACATACCTTATTGAGCAAGATAAATCAAATATGAGAGAATTATATTTATATATATATATATATATATATATATATATATATATATATATATATATATAATGATATATAAAAATTATAATCATCATAAAAATTAATTAATAGTATTTAATAACATATTCATGCAATTGTATTCAACCCTAGTCCATGACAACACTTCCCTAATTCCATTCCCACTTCTACCTAGTTTTTATCACTATTTGCACCATTAGGATTTTTAGAAATAGGTCAACTTGCATGAATAATTTATTATATATGAGGTATTAAACCTTATTATAAAATAAAATTAACATTAAATACAAGTCTAAAACTTTGTCTTCCAATGATTTTCATACTTTGACTAGGTCAACTCTGTCTACTACACCAAATTTGTAAGAAATAAGAACTTTTATGTGGGGTCCACTCACTCACATGACATTAAATACCATATGGAGATACTTGGTATGGTTAATTACATTATACAATCATAAAAATATTTCATATAATCCATTTCCATCAATATCTTCCATATCAAGTCACTATGAGGATTTTAGGAGGGTTTATACCCATTTCCATTCTTAACATTTATTCATAAAGATTTTCCCATAAAACCAACTCCCAATGATTTAAAATCATTTATAGGACCATTTTAAATCTCTCCCAAATATATTATATTCCCATTCAATAGTCACACATGCCAACAAGCATAAAAAAGTGTCTCTTGGGCTTGGAAACCTTTACTCTGCATACTCTAGAGACCTCAAAATAGCATTTCAAGATTTATTCTTCAAATAATGACTTTAGATAGCATTAAAACACTTGAAATAACATGTAAAACATTTATACATACTAAAATTTACAATATTTCCTTGTAAAACTGATCTCATGCCTCAATAGGCCACCATCTCTCTCTTTGCTCTCTAAGCTTTTGATTTATAGGTCACATTAGGCCTTAAAATTGACCTTCTAGAAATTATTAATGCACTCTCCTCCTTAATCACATGATCAATAAAATTATCACATGCTCTAACACTTCTTATCAGCCTTCATAGGTATTGACAACACCTCCCCATTAGGTCAGATAGAGTCTAGAACTAGTCTAGTTGAATGCTAGGTCTATAGGTCTTACCCCTATAGGCTTATTATGAGACACTCATGAGTGATATAGTGCCTTATATTAATTATTAAACAACCTCATACAACCTATTATGTATCTATTCATCCATCTCACTAGACTAGCATAGTCCTTCATGTAGAAGACTAGACATCCTATGCATAAGCCTTCTCAAGTCTCTTGTAACATACTAACCATATGATAACTTGTATCATCACTCTAACCTATACCTCAATATCTTACTCTTGACATATTCAAACCATTACTAGGTTTATCAAGTCATATTTCTCAAACAATGTCCTATAGATATTCATACTGACCATGACCACACTCATTATCATCTTCTCATCACTACACTCTTCCAAGTTACCATGCTTACACCTTCTCACAAGGTCTCTTTATGCCATCATTTACTAGGCACCTCATGAAATCATCAGATTTGAAATCAATGACTAGACACAACATTCTCATTATATCAATGACAACACTCTATTGACATAAATGAGAACACCTTAACACCAAGATGTTTGATCAAGGTTAGAGTGCAAATATTTGGGCCTGATCAATTATCGACAAGTATTATTATTTTTACTTTGTTTTTGATAATGTGAGGTTCAATGTCCAAAGAGAGATTATGGTATGGACCATAGAATGTATGTCATTTTTGTCAAAGTTAATTTTATGGATTGAATATAAGTATCCAATGAGTCTTTGAAATTGAGATAGAATAATGTTTTTGAGGATTCTTGGATCTTGAATTATTCTATACAATATTTCCTCATGAATGATAGATATTTTGAGAAGATCCAAGATGGATATCTAGGTATAATCTTCTCAAGTTGTTTGATAATTTTGTATCTTCCTTTAGTAGTAGGTAAAAGAGGACCTTGAATAATTATTTTATTTCACCTAGTTGTGCAAACATGATCTAGGGTTTTAACTTTGGAAATGGCTATAGGATTTTTAGTGTGTTGAATATGATCAATTATTGAGTCATGAGAGGATTTTTTATAGTTTATGTTTCTTATTTTCACATTTTTACCTTGATTTTGGTGTGGATGATTTTTAGTATGCTTTGGAAAGGGATCATTGTATATACCCAACTCCTAGTGTTTTGATGTAGATACACTTTCTTCAAATTAAATATCTACATGATCGATGAGATATTGGACATAACTATTAAATTTCATGCACCTATTGGTTTAATTCCATTTCATTCTATTAAAATCATAATATTCATTTTATTTATACCGTGTGGGATTTGATTTGATCTCATCGCAGGGCTTGATTTTTTGGAACATATTCATGTTTACAACAACCAACTTGTAATAGACCGCTTCCAATGACTTCCCTAGAGGTCTAGATTATCTTATTTTTATTTATTGTTTTGGTTGGCCCCTATGAATGGTAATGCTTGAAGTTTTTTGGACTACATGGGTATTTTTTACATGATTCACTCCATCACCAAAAATATTCTTGTTCTTATTAAATAACTTAGGATTTTATGTCTATGTTTTATTTTAGTGATCCTTATTAAAAAGTTTTACCAATACTTTAGACATGAGGGATTTTTAAATCTAGACTCTTTTTTAGACAATTATATAGAAGGTAGTAAAATCAAAACCTATAAGCATCTAGGTGGTTTCATCTTGTTTTAGTAGATATTTAATACATGACACCAACATCAAACTAAAACAATAGCATTGAGACAACTGTCTCAAGTTGATTTTATTGTCTAGAGAGAAAGAAGTATCAAAATTAGACTCTAATAACTATTCCATAATCTCTTTATAGACATTTTTATTCATGTTCTATATCTAGAACTACATTAGCATTAAAACAAGCTAATTACATTAATTCTTTATCATTCATATATGAAGTGTAGTTGTACTTTCCATATTTAAACTATCTCAACATAGTTAATTCAGTGTATGCTTATGTTTTAGTTTAGCATCTAAATGGTATACTATAGATCTAATTATCACCATTTTTCCATTTCATTTCTATATATCCCTTTAACCCTTGATAACCTCAATCTATATTTGTAAGGTTAAATAGATCTAATGATATTATATATTAACCAAATGTTGGAATCAAGATGAATGAGAGGAGGTTGAATTAATTCCATTATAAACTTTTACTTTCACTTCAACATATCTTGTAATAATTCATAAAGTAACATCATCATATGAGCAATATCAACTAGTCTAGTAACATGAGAATATATGCATAACAAGTATGAACACATCATGTAAGTGGGAAACCCTCATGGGGAATAAAACCCACTAACCATAGCTTGGATAAATAGTTTTGTTAAGTAATGAATCAAATTTAGTTGATCATCCACTCAACTTGGAGCACTAAATCCAATCTATCAAGCACCAACTTGATAAAGTCTTTAACAAGCACCCACTTATAAGGAAGCACCAACTCCATTGGTGACTTAGTACCAACTTATCCACATCTTGACCAAGTACCCACTCATACAATTAGTCCTATACCTTCCATATTTTTCCTTGTTAAAATATACAATAGATGATGGTCCTCTCTCAGGTCTTCATTCACTTCTATCCCTCTCAAACTGGCCTCTAGTCTTATTCACTTAACTAGCCCTCTTCTTAACTTTATTAGGTCATATGGCCTTGATCTTGATATGAATAACATATATAAAATATTCATACTTTATACTATATTATCTTATAATGGTCCACATGACCTCATTCTAATCTTCTTTGTGCACTTTTATTTTCTTTCACACATACTTGTCTAACGCTCACAAATAGGCCTAAAACTATTATGTACTTATAATAGTATCTTTCTCTTATACACCTTGGTCAGCCATATACATTTTCACACTTGTATTACCTTTTAAATAAGTCTTATAACACGTTTAAAAAAAAAAATCCATTAGGTTGGTGATAGCTTAATAGGTTGTATTCCTTCTTTAGGTCTCATCGAGACCTAATCTCATTAGGCCTATGCAGCATAGGTTACCCTTTGATCTTATTAGAGTAAATTAAAATAATTCACATAATATTCCAAATTAATATACCCATACTAATCTTATCATATATTCATAACTCCTTTTATCTCAAACTACTACTTAGAACACATTGTTAGTATTATTCATATTAGCCTACACACACTCATAAAGTCTATCATGAATAACTGAAGCATAATCACAAATTTGAAAAAAAACATGGAAAAAATATTAAATATATAATCCTCATGAAATCAAGCTCATAACCATTTTAATTATTCCTCACAGCTCAAAGCAAAACTATTCAAACCCTTCTCTGCAAGTAGCCTACCCAAAACTACCAATAAGCTTCAAAACACAATCTCAAAGGATTAGGATTTGATTAATTGTAATGTAAATTTTAAAAAAATCATATGAAATTATAATATCCCATGTAATATTTATAACATAACCACATTATTCATGTAGCTTTACTTGGGACATAATGGTTCAGGAACAACTCTTCACTCAACTTACTCAAGTCTACCAATACACCTCAAAAACCAATCATGCATTCTTGGACCTCCAACACTTGAAATGAAACTAATCATGAATAATAATTCATAAAAATTATAAACTTATATATTTAAAACACCATAATATTATTAAATGGCTTTCACACTGGGCATAATGACTTAGGAACATTAATTTCACTAGCATACATAAATTTTCCAAAATCCTTAAAAACACAGTCTTGATGAATGTTGTTTTAAGCTCCTATAGGGACACTTACAAGATTTATTATGAAAATTAATATTTATTATGTTACATATATAAAATCCTCAAATATATATATTACAATTTATAGTGGCAACTATTGGTCTTGCAGACCAATTTGTTGACCTTCATTCCCACAATCCTTACATAGCTAGACAAGCCATTTTGGCTTCAAGGTTTCAACCTATTATATTAAATTAAAATATTATAAAAATAATTTATAGGTTATTAAATTAATAAAAAACAACATATTCTTTGGATTCTTAATATAAGGGAATAGACCTTCCAACTCATCACTCCCACTTACTCAGGTCTGTCAACTTACCTTCAAACCCAGTCACATGGTAACTTTACATTCCAACACTTATATATACACATTAAAAGACTATTTATGTATTAAAATTATCCTTATATATCTTTATGACATATCAAAACATAAAAACATTAAGGTCTAATAGAGAATATTAGACATATAGATCAATCATTGAACCTCTCTGTATACATACCTTATTGAGCAAGATAAATCAAATATGAGAGAATTATATTTATATATATATATATATATATATATATATATATATATATATATATATATATAATGATATATAAAAATTATAATCATCATAAAAATTAATTAATAGTATTTAATAACATATTCATGCAATTGTATTCAACCCTAGTCCATGACAACACTTCCCTAATTCCATTCCCACTTCTACCTAGTTTTTATCACTATTTGCACCATTAGGATTTTTAGAAATAGGTCAACTTGCATGAATAATTTATTATATATGAGGTATTAAACCTTATTATAAAATAAAATTAACATTAAATACAAGTCTAAAACTTTGTCTTCCAATGATTTTCATACTTTGACTAGGTCAACTCTGTCTACTACACCAAATTTGTAAGAAATAAGAACTTTTATGTGGGGTCCACTCACTCACATGACATTAAATACCATATGGAGATACTTGGTATGGTTAATTACATTATACAATCATAAAAATATTTCATATAATCCATTTCCATCAATATCTTCCATATCAAGTCACTATGAGGATTTTAGGAGGGTTTATACCCATTTCCATTCTTAACATTTATTCATAAAGATTTTCCCATAAAACCAACTCCCAATGATTTAAAATCATTTATAGGACCATTTTAAATCTCTCCCAAATATATTATATTCCCATTCAATAGTCACACATGCCAACAAGCATAAAAAAGTGTCTCTTGGGCTTGGAAACCTTTACTCTGCATACTCTAGAGACCTCAAAATAGCATTTCAAGATTTATTCTTCAAATAATGACTTTAGATAGCATTAAAACACTTGAAATAACATGTAAAACATTTATACATACTAAAATTTACAATATTTCCTTGTAAAACTGATCTCATGCCTCAATAGGCCACCATCTCTCTCTTTGCTCTCTAAGCTTTTGATTTATAGGTCACATTAGGCCTTAAAATTGACCTTCTAGAAATTATTAATGCACTCTCCTCCTTAATCACATGATCAATAAAATTATCACATGCTCTAACACTTCTTATCAGCCTTCATAGGTATTGACAACACCTCCCCATTAGGTCAGATAGAGTCTAGAACTAGTCTAGTTGAATGCTAGGTCTATAGGTCTTACCCCTATAGGCTTATTATGAGACACTCATGAGTGATATAGTGCCTTATATTAATTATTAAACAACCTCATACAACCTATTATGTATCTATTCATCCATCTCACTAGACTAGCATAGTCCTTCATGTAGAAGACTAGACATCCTATGCATAAGCCTTCTCAAGTCTCTTGTAACATACTAACCATATGATAACTTGTATCATCACTCTAACCTATACCTCAATATCTTACTCTTGACATATTCAAACCATTACTAGGTTTATCAAGTCATATTTCTCAAACAATGTCCTATAGATATTCATACTGACCATGACCACACTCATTATCATCTTCTCATCACTACACTCTTCCAAGTTACCATGCTTACACCTTCTCACAAGGTCTCTTTATGCCATCATTTACTAGGCACCTCATGAAATCATCAGATTTGAAATCAATGACTAGACACAACATTCTCATTATATCAATGACAACACTCTATTGACATAAATGAGAACACCTTAACACCAAGATGTTTGATCAAGGTTAGAGTGCAAATATTTGGGCCTGATCAATTATCGACAAGTATTATTATTTTTACTTTGTTTTTGATAATGTGAGGTTCAATGTCCAAAGAGAGATTATGGTATGGACCATAGAATGTATGTCATTTTTGTCAAAGTTAATTTTATGGATTGAATATAAGTATCCAATGAGTCTTTGAAATTGAGATAGAATAATGTTTTTGAGGATTCTTGGATCTTGAATTATTCTATACAATATTTCCTCATGAATGATAGATATTTTGAGAAGATCCAAGATGGATATCTAGGTATAATCTTCTCAAGTTGTTTGATAATTTTGTATCTTCCTTTAGTAGTAGGTAAAAGAGGACCTTGAATAATTATTTTATTTCACCTAGTTGTGCAAACATGATCTAGGGTTTTAACTTTGGAAATGGCTATAGGATTTTTAGTGTGTTGAATATGATCAATTATTGAGTCATGAGAGGATTTTTTATAGTTTATGTTTCTTATTTTCACATTTTTACCTTGATTTTGGTGTGGATGATTTTTAGTATGCTTTGGAAAGGGATCATTGTATATACCCAACTCCTAGTGTTTTGATGTAGATACACTTTCTTCAAATTAAATATCTACATGATCGATGAGATATTGGACATAACTATTAAATTTCATGCACCTATTGGTTTAATTCCATTTCATTCTATTAAAATCATAATATTCATTTTATTTATACCGTGTGGGATTTGATTTGATCTCATCGCAGGGCTTGATTTTTTGGAACATATTCATGTTTACAACAACCAACTTGTAATAGACCGCTTCCAATGACTTCCCTAGAGGTCTAGATTATCTTATTTTTATTTATTGTTTTGGTTGGCCCCTATGAATGGTAATGCTTGAAGTTTTTTGGACTACATGGGTATTTTTTACATGATTCACTCCATCACCAAAAATATTCTTGTTCTTATTAAATAACTTAGGATTTTATGTCTATGTTTTATTTTAGTGATCCTTATTAAAAAGTTTTACCAATACTTTAGACATGAGGGATTTTTAAATCTAGACTCTTTTTTAGACAATTATATAGAAGGTAGTAAAATCAAAACCTATAAGCATCTAGGTGGTTTCATCTTGTTTTAGTAGATATTTAATACATGACACCAACATCAAACTAAAACAATAGCATTGAGACAACTGTCTCAAGTTGATTTTATTGTCTAGAGAGAAAGAAGTATCAAAATTAGACTCTAATAACTATTCCATAATCTCTTTATAGACATTTTTATTCATGTTCTATATCTAGAACTACATTAGCATTAAAACAAGCTAATTACATTAATTCTTTATCATTCATATATGAAGTGTAGTTGTACTTTCCATATTTAAACTATCTCAACATAGTTAATTCAGTGTATGCTTATGTTTTAGTTTAGCATCTAAATGGTATACTATAGATCTAATTATCACCATTTTTCCATTTCATTTCTATATATCCCTTTAACCCTTGATAACCTCAATCTATATTTGTAAGGTTAAATAGATCTAATGATATTATATATTAACCAAATGTTGGAATCAAGATGAATGAGAGGAGGTTGAATTAATTCCATTATAAACTTTTACTTTCACTTCAACATATCTTGTAATAATTCATAAAGTAACATCATCATATGAGCAATATCAACTAGTCTAGTAACATGAGAATATATGCATAACAAGTATGAACACATCATGTAAGTGGGAAACCCTCATGGGGAATAAAACCCACTAACCATAGCTTGGATAAATAGTTTTGTTAAGTAATGAATCAAATTTAGTTGATCATCCACTCAACTTGGAGCACTAAATCCAATCTATCAAGCACCAACTTGATAAAGTCTTTAACAAGCACCCACTTATAAGGAAGCACCAACTCCATTGGTGACTTAGTACCAACTTATCCACATCTTGACCAAGTACCCACTCATACAATTAGTCCTATACCTTCCATATTTTTCCTTGTTAAAATATACAATAGATGATGGTCCTCTCTCAGGTCTTCATTCACTTCTATCCCTCTCAAACTGGCCTCTAGTCTTATTCACTTAACTAGCCCTCTTCTTAACTTTATTAGGTCATATGGCCTTGATCTTGATATGAATAACATATATAAAATATTCATACTTTATACTATATTATCTTATAATGGTCCACATGACCTCATTCTAATCTTCTTTGTGCACTTTTATTTTCTTTCACACATACTTGTCTAACGCTCACAAATAGGCCTAAAACTATTATGTACTTATAATAGTATCTTTCTCTTATACACCTTGGTCAGCCATATACATTTTCACACTTGTATTACCTTTTAAATAAGTCTTATAACACGTTTAAAAAAAAAAATCCATTAGGTTGGTGATAGCTTAATAGGTTGTATTCCTTCTTTAGGTCTCATCGAGACCTAATCTCATTAGGCCTATGCAGCATAGGTTACCCTTTGATCTTATTAGAGTAAATTAAAATAATTCACATAATATTCCAAATTAATATACCCATACTAATCTTATCATATATTCATAACTCCTTTTATCTCAAACTACTACTTAGAACACATTGTTAGTATTATTCATATTAGCCTACACACACTCATAAAGTCTATCATGAATAACTGAAGCATAATCACAAATTTGAAAAAAAACATGGAAAAAATATTAAATATATAATCCTCATGAAATCAAGCTCATAACCATTTTAATTATTCCTCACAGCTCAAAGCAAAACTATTCAAACCCTTCTCTGCAAGTAGCCTACCCAAAACTACCAATAAGCTTCAAAACACAATCTCAAAGGATTAGGATTTGATTAATTGTAATGTAAATTTTAAAAAAATCATATGAAATTATAATATCCCATGTAATATTTATAACATAACCACATTATTCATGTAGCTTTACTTGGGACATAATGGTTCAGGAACAACTCTTCACTCAACTTACTCAAGTCTACCAATACACCTCAAAAACCAATCATGCATTCTTGGACCTCCAACACTTGAAATGAAACTAATCATGAATAATAATTCATAAAAATTATAAACTTATATATTTAAAACACCATAATATTATTAAATGGCTTTCACACTGGGCATAATGACTTAGGAACATTAATTTCACTAGCATACATAAATTTTCCAAAATCCTTAAAAACACAGTCTTGATGAATGTTGTTTTAAGCTCCTATAGGGACACTTACAAGATTTATTATGAAAATTAATATTTATTATGTTACATATATAAAATCCTCAAATATATATATTACAATTTATAGTGGCAACTATTGGTCTTGCAGACCAATTTGTTGACCTTCATTCCCACAATCCTTACATAGCTAGACAAGCCATTTTGGCTTCAAGGTTTCAACCTATTATATTAAATTACAATATTATAAAAATAATTTATAGGTTATTAAATTAATAAAAAACAACATATTCTTTGGATTCTTAATATAAGGGAATAGACCTTCCAACTCATCACTCCCACTTACTCAGGTCTGTCAACTTACCTTCAAACCCAGTCACATGGTAACTTTACATTCCAACACTTATATATACACATTAAAAGACTATTTATGTATTAAAATTATCCTTATATATCTTTATGACATATCAAAACATAAAAACATTAAGGTCTAATAGAGAATATTAGACATATAGATCAATCTTTGAACCTCTCTGTATACATACCTTATTGAGCAAGATAAATCAAATATGAGAGAATTATATTTATATATATATATATATATATATATATATATAATGATATATAAAAATTATAATCATCATAAAAATTAATTAATAGTATTTAATAACATATTCATGCAATTGTATTCAACCCTAGTCCATGATAACACTTCCCTAATTCCATTCCCACTTCTACCTAGTTTTTATCACTATTTGCACCATTAGGCTTTTTAGAAATAGGTCAAATTGCATGAATAATTTATTATATATGAGGTATTAAACCTTATTATAAAATAAAATTAACATTAAATACAAGTCTAAAACTTTGTCTTCCAATGATTTTCATACTTTGACTAGGTCAACTCTGTCTACTACACCAAATTTGTAAGAAATAAGAACTTTTATGTGGGGTCCACTCACTCACATGACATTAAATACCATATGGAGATACTTGGTATGGTTAATTACATTATACAATCATAAAAATATTTCATATAATCCATTTCCATCAATATCTTCCATATCAAGTCACTATGAGGATTTTAGGAGGGTTTATACCCATTTCCATTCTTAACATTTATTCATAAAGATTTTCCCATAAAACCAACTCCCAATGATTTAAAATCATTTATAGGACCATTTTAAATCTCTCCCAAATATATTATATTCCCATTCAATAGTCACACATGCCAACAAGCATAAAAAAGTGTCTCTTGGGCTTGGAAACCTTTACTCTGCATACTCTAGAGACCTCAAAATAGCATTTCAAGATTTATTCTTCAAATAATGACTTTAGATAGCATTAAAACACTTGAAATAACATGTAAAACATTTATACATACTAAAATTTACAATATTTCCTTGTAAAACTGATCTCATGCCTCAATAGGCCACCATCTCTCTCTTTGCTCTCTAAGCTTTTGATTTATAGGTCACATTAGGCCTTAAAATTGACCTTCTAGAAATTATTAATGCACTCTCCTCCTTAATCACATGATCAATAAAATTATCACATGCTCTAACACTTCTTATCAGCCTTCATAGGTATTGACAACACCTCCCCATTAGGTCAGATAGAGTCTAGAACTAGTCTAGTTGAATGCTAGGTCTATAGGTCTTACCCCTATAGGCTTATTATGAGACACTCATGAGTGATATAGTGCCTTATATTAATTATTAAACAACCTCATACAACCTATTATGTATCTATTCATCCATCTCACTAGACTAGCATAGTCCTTCATGTAGAAGACTAGACATCCTATGCATAAGCCTTCTCAAGTCTCTTGTAACATACTAACCATATGATAACTTGTATCATCACTCTAACCTATACCTCAATATCTTACTCTTGACATATTCAAACCATTACTAGGTTTATCAAGTCATATTTCTCAAACAATGTCCTATAGATATTCATACTGACCATGACCACACTCATTATCATCTTCTCATCACTACACTCTTCCAAGTTACCATGCTTACACCTTCTCACAAGGTCTCTTTATGCCATCATTTACTAGGCACCTCATGAAATCATCAGATTTGAAATCAATGACTAGACACAACATTCTCATTATATCAATGACAACACTCTATTGACATAAATGAGAACACCTTAACACCAAGATGTTTGATCAAGGTTAGAGTGCAAATATTTGGGCCTGATCAATTATCGACAAGTATTATTATTTTTACTTTGTTTTTGATAATGTGAGGTTCAATGTCCAAAGAGAGATTATGGTATGGACCATAGAATGTATGTCATTTTTGTCAAAGTTAATTTTATGGATTGAATATAAGTATCCAATGAGTCTTTGAAATTGAGATAGAATAATGTTTTTGAGGATTCTTGGATCTTGAATTATTCTATACAATATTTCCTCATGAATGATAGATATTTTGAGAAGATCCAAGATGGATATCTAGGTATAATCTTCTCAAGTTGTTTGATAATTTTGTATCTTCCTTTAGTAGTAGGTAAAAGAGGACCTTGAATAATTATTTTATTTCACCTAGTTGTGCAAACATGATCTAGGGTTTTAACTTTGGAAATGGCTATAGGATTTTTAGTGTGTTGAATATGATCAATTATTGAGTCATGAGAGGATTTTTTATAGTTTATGTTTCTTATTTTCACATTTTTACCTTGATTTTGGTGTGGATGATTTTTAGTATGCTTTGGAAAGGGATCATTGTATATACCCAACTCCTAGTGTTTTGATGTAGATACACTTTCTTCAAATTAAATATCTACATGATCGATGAGATATTGGACATAACTATTAAATTTCATGCACCTATTGGTTTAATTCCATTTCATTCTATTAAAATCATAATATTCATTTTATTTATACCGTGTGGGATTTGATTTGATCTCATCGCAGGGCTTGATTTTTTGGAACATATTCATGTTTACAACAACCAACTTGTAATAGACCGCTTCCAATGACTTCCCTAGAGGTCTAGATTATCTTATTTTTATTTATTGTTTTGGTTGGCCCCTATGAATGGTAATGCTTGAAGTTTTTTGGACTACATGGGTATTTTTTACATGATTCACTCCATCACCAAAAATATTCTTGTTCTTATTAAATAACTTAGGATTTTATGTCTATGTTTTATTTTAGTGATCCTTATTAAAAAGTTTTACCAATACTTTAGACATGAGGGATTTTTAAATCTAGACTCTTTTTTAGACAATTATATAGAAGGTAGTAAAATCAAAACCTATAAGCATCTAGGTGGTTTCATCTTGTTTTAGTAGATATTTAATACATGACACCAACATCAAACTAAAACAATAGCATTGAGACAACTGTCTCAAGTTGATTTTATTGTCTAGAGAGAAAGAAGTATCAAAATTAGACTCTAATAACTATTCCATAATCTCTTTATAGACATTTTTATTCATGTTCTATATCTAGAACTACATTAGCATTAAAACAAGCTAATTACATTAATTCTTTATCATTCATATATGAAGTGTAGTTGTACTTTCCATATTTAAACTATCTCAACATAGTTAATTCAGTGTATGCTTATGTTTTAGTTTAGCATCTAAATGGTATACTATAGATCTAATTATCACCATTTTTCCATTTCATTTCTATATATCCCTTTAACCCTTGATAACCTCAATCTATATTTGTAAGGTTAAATAGATCTAATGATATTATATATTAACCAAATGTTGGAATCAAGATGAATGAGAGGAGGTTGAATTAATTCCATTATAAACTTTTACTTTCACTTCAACATATCTTGTAATAATTCATAAAGTAACATCATCATATGAGCAATATCAACTAGTCTAGTAACATGAGAATATATGCATAACAAGTATGAACACATCATGTAAGTGGGAAACCCTCATGGGGAATAAAACCCACTAACCATAGCTTGGATAAATAGTTTTGTTAAGTAATGAATCAAATTTAGTTGATCATCCACTCAACTTGGAGCACTAAATCCAATCTATCAAGCACCAACTTGATAAAGTCTTTAACAAGCACCCACTTATAAGGAAGCACCAACTCCATTGGTGACTTAGTACCAACTTATCCACATCTTGACCAAGTACCCACTCATACAATTAGTCCTATACCTTCCATATTTTTCCTTGTTAAAATATACAATAGATGATGGTCCTCTCTCAGGTCTTCATTCACTTCTATCCCTCTCAAACTGGCCTCTAGTCTTATTCACTTAACTAGCCCTCTTCTTAACTTTATTAGGTCATATGGCCTTGATCTTGATATGAATAACATATATAAAATATTCATACTTTATACTATATTATCTTATAATGGTCCACATGACCTCATTCTAATCTTCTTTGTGCACTTTTATTTTCTTTCACACATACTTGTCTAACGCTCACAAATAGGCCTAAAACTATTATGTACTTATAATAGTATCTTTCTCTTATACACCTTGGTCAGCCATATACATTTTCACACTTGTATTACCTTTTAAATAAGTCTTATAACACGTTTAAAAAAAAAAATCCATTAGGTTGGTGATAGCTTAATAGGTTGTATTCCTTCTTTAGGTCTCATCGAGACCTAATCTCATTAGGCCTATGCAGCATAGGTTACCCTTTGATCTTATTAGAGTAAATTAAAATAATTCACATAATATTCCAAATTAATATACCCATACTAATCTTATCATATATTCATAACTCCTTTTATCTCAAACTACTACTTAGAACACATTGTTAGTATTATTCATATTAGCCTACACACACTCATAAAGTCTATCATGAATAACTGAAGCATAATCACAAATTTGAAAAAAAACATGGAAAAAATATTAAATATATAATCCTCATGAAATCAAGCTCATAACCATTTTAATTATTCCTCACAGCTCAAAGCAAAACTATTCAAACCCTTCTCTGCAAGTAGCCTACCCAAAACTACCAATAAGCTTCAAAACACAATCTCAAAGGATTAGGATTTGATTAATTGTAATGTAAATTTTAAAAAAATCATATGAAATTATAATATCCCATGTAATATTTATAACATAACCACATTATTCATGTAGCTTTACTTGGGACATAATGGTTCAGGAACAACTCTTCACTCAACTTACTCAAGTCTACCAATACACCTCAAAAACCAATCATGCATTCTTGGACCTCCAACACTTGAAATGAAACTAATCATGAATAATAATTCATAAAAATTATAAACTTATATATTTAAAACACCATAATATTATTAAATGGCTTTCACACTGGGCATAATGACTTAGGAACATTAATTTCACTAGCATACATAAATTTTCCAAAATCCTTAAAAACACAGTCTTGATGAATGTTGTTTTAAGCTCCTATAGGGACACTTACAAGATTTATTATGAAAATTAATATTTATTATGTTACATATATAAAATCCTCAAATATATATATTACAATTTATAGTGGCAACTATTGGTCTTGCAGACCAATTTGTTGACCTTCATTCCCACAATCCTTACATAGCTAGACAAGCCATTTTGGCTTCAAGGTTTCAACCTATTATATTAAATTACAATATTATAAAAATAATTTATAGGTTATTAAATTAATAAAAAACAACATATTCTTTGGATTCTTAATATAAGGGAATAGACCTTCCAACTCATCACTCCCACTTACTCAGGTCTGTCAACTTACCTTCAAACCCAGTCACATGGTAACTTTACATTCCAACACTTATATATACACATTAAAAGACTATTTATGTATTAAAATTATCCTTATATATCTTTATGACATATCAAAACATAAAAACATTAAGGTCTAATAGAGAATATTAGACATATAGATCAATCTTTGAACCTCTCTGTATACATACCTTATTGAGCAAGATAAATCAAATATGAGAGAATTATATTTATATATATATATATATATATATATATATATATATATAATGATATATAAAAATTATAATCATCATAAAAATTAATTAATAGTATTTAATAACATATTCATGCAATTGTATTCAACCCTAGTCCATGACAACACTTCCCTAATTCCATTCCCACTTCTACCTAGTTTTTATCACTATTTGCACCATTAGGATTTTTAGAAATAGGTCAACTTGCATGAATAATTTATTATATATGAGGTATTAAACCTTATTATAAAATAAAATTAACATTAAATACAAGTCTAAAACTTTGTCTTCCAATGATTTTCATACTTTGACTAGGTCAACTCTGTCTACTACACCAAATTTGTAAGAAATAAGAACTTTTATGTGGGGTCCACTCACTCACATGACATTAAATACCATATGGAGATACTTGGTATGGTTAATTACATTATACAATCATAAAAATATTTCATATAATCCATTTCCATCAATATCTTCCATATCAAGTCACTATGAGGATTTTAGGAGGGTTTATACCCATTTCCATTCTTAACATTTATTCATAAAGATTTTCCCATAAAACCAACTCCCAATGATTTAAAATCATTTATAGGACCATTTTAAATCTCTCCCAAATATATTATATTCCCATTCAATAGTCACACATGCCAACAAGCATAAAAAAGTGTCTCTTGGGCTTGGAAACCTTTACTCTGCATACTCTAGAGACCTCAAAATAGCATTTCAAGATTTATTCTTCAAATAATGACTTTAGATAGCATTAAAACACTTGAAATAACATGTAAAACATTTATACATACTAAAATTTACAATATTTCCTTGTAAAACTGATCTCATGCCTCAATAGGCCACCATCTCTCTCTTTGCTCTCTAAGCTTTTGATTTATAGGTCACATTAGGCCTTAAAATTGACCTTCTAGAAATTATTAATGCACTCTCCTCCTTAATCACATGATCAATAAAATTATCACATGCTCTAACACTTCTTATCAGCCTTCATAGGTATTGACAACACCTCCCCATTAGGTCAGATAGAGTCTAGAACTAGTCTAGTTGAATGCTAGGTCTATAGGTCTTACCCCTATAGGCTTATTATGAGACACTCATGAGTGATATAGTGCCTTATATTAATTATTAAACAACCTCATACAACCTATTATGTATCTATTCATCCATCTCACTAGACTAGCATAGTCCTTCATGTAGAAGACTAGACATCCTATGCATAAGCCTTCTCAAGTCTCTTGTAACATACTAACCATATGATAACTTGTATCATCACTCTAACCTATACCTCAATATCTTACTCTTGACATATTCAAACCATTACTAGGTTTATCAAGTCATATTTCTCAAACAATGTCCTATAGATATTCATACTGACCATGACCACACTCATTATCATCTTCTCATCACTACACTCTTCCAAGTTACCATGCTTACACCTTCTCACAAGGTCTCTTTATGCCATCATTTACTAGGCACCTCATGAAATCATCAGATTTGAAATCAATGACTAGACACAACATTCTCATTATATCAATGACAACACTCTATTGACATAAATGAGAACACCTTAACACCAAGATGTTTGATCAAGGTTAGAGTGCAAATATTTGGGCCTGATCAATTATCGACAAGTATTATTATTTTTACTTTGTTTTTGATAATGTGAGGTTCAATGTCCAAAGAGAGATTATGGTATGGACCATAGAATGTATGTCATTTTTGTCAAAGTTAATTTTATGGATTGAATATAAGTATCCAATGAGTCTTTGAAATTGAGATAGAATAATGTTTTTGAGGATTCTTGGATCTTGAATTATTCTATACAATATTTCCTCATGAATGATAGATATTTTGAGAAGATCCAAGATGGATATCTAGGTATAATCTTCTCAAGTTGTTTGATAATTTTGTATCTTCCTTTAGTAGTAGGTAAAAGAGGACCTTGAATAATTATTTTATTTCACCTAGTTGTGCAAACATGATCTAGGGTTTTAACTTTGGAAATGGCTATAGGATTTTTAGTGTGTTGAATATGATCAATTATTGAGTCATGAGAGGATTTTTTATAGTTTATGTTTCTTATTTTCACATTTTTACCTTGATTTTGGTGTGGATGATTTTTAGTATGCTTTGGAAAGGGATCATTGTATATACCCAACTCCTAGTGTTTTGATGTAGATACACTTTCTTCAAATTAAATATCTACATGATCGATGAGATATTGGACATAACTATTAAATTTCATGCACCTATTGGTTTAATTCCATTTCATTCTATTAAAATCATAATATTCATTTTATTTATACCGTGTGGGATTTGATTTGATCTCATCGCAGGGCTTGATTTTTTGGAACATATTCATGTTTACAACAACCAACTTGTAATAGACCGCTTCCAATGACTTCCCTAGAGGTCTAGATTATCTTATTTTTATTTATTGTTTTGGTTGGCCCCTATGAATGGTAATGCTTGAAGTTTTTTGGACTACATGGGTATTTTTTACATGATTCACTCCATCACCAAAAATATTCTTGTTCTTATTAAATAACTTAGGATTTTATGTCTATGTTTTATTTTAGTGATCCTTATTAAAAAGTTTTACCAATACTTTAGACATGAGGGATTTTTAAATCTAGACTCTTTTTTAGACAATTATATAGAAGGTAGTAGTGTAATGGACTTGTAAATTAAAATCCATTTCTTGGTTAAGGTTGGTGGTAAATATGTTGACCAATTGTTTATCAAGAATGGACCAAGGGAATATATTTACTAGGCATCTCCATCATTACAAGAATGAAGATAATATTTCCCTATTATTTTTTAGGCATTGCATAAATCCATTATTTTGAGTTCATGCTCCACATTATAGGATAATTTATTTACAAATATCTCAAAAATATCTGTAAATGTTGTGATAGATCCCTTGGAAAGATTTAAGAACCATTCTAAAGCCTTTCCTCCTAAGTTCTATGGAATAGTTTGATCAAATAGATGTCACTATATGAAATTTATTGTCACAAAATAAATAACTATTTAACATGATCTCTAGAGTCACCCTTTCCTTTGTAATTTTCAAACATTGGTGGTTTTAAGTAAGGAGGAAATGTTATTATTAGCATATCTCAATCAAATGTGTAAGGTCATAACTCCTTTAACACGTACTTCATATTTGATTTTGGTTCCCATCTTGAAATACATAGAGGGTATCCTTCATATCATACCAATCTTTGTCAAATTACATGCACATAAGTGGTAATGATCATGTTAATATAAAGGGTATCTTAAGAGCCTGATTGGTGTTTTATTATTGTTGATTTGATTATTGGTGGTGATGTGAAGGTTTTTATGTTGAAAGACTAACTTGGGAAGCTAAGTTCACCACTATTTACTAAAATAATGAAAATTTTAAAACATGACTTGGTTTTGGTCCCGATTCATTTTTTCATCTCAAACTAATTTGCCTTTACCGATATGGACATGGGAAACATGTGGATTGGGGTTTTCATTGCTCAATTCTAAATTCTATTTATTTCAGCTAAGGGGTTATCTAGTGGTGGCTTGATCTTGATTTGGGATGGTTTAATCCTACTTACAATATGGATTAGGTTATCTGGATAATAATTTATAGTATATTTATCTCCTATTTTAGTAATTTACATAAGGACATAGAATTTATTCTCATATAAGAATTGGTCTATTTTGGAATGACCCCATTTAGTTTTCAATAGGTATGTGTGGCCATAATTAAAATTAATTTGGTTAGTGAGCCTATTAGTATCAACATCATGGATTTATTCTTGATTCAAGGGTTAATTGAATTGAAATGGTTCTCATTCAAATGGTGTTTCCATGTTAAGTTTTTGACTCATTCTTACTTGATGTCTAGTGGTTAGTGACATTAGTTTAGTTTTAGGTTTGGTTTGGATTGATTTATTTTTATAATGGTCTCATAAAAAATGTAAAAAATAAGTACACACACAAAACACCTTAAGTTATTCAAGTGTGATTTTAATTAAAGAGTGGGCCACAAATAATACCTTAAAGGTACATTATGGGTAATATTGGGGAATGGTTTTTTTCTTGACAACACTATATAATTACAATTGAAAGGTTCCTAAACTAGGTTTTCACAAGCTCACTATGGAAGTCCTATTTAAACCTTTTAGTATGTGAGGCTCAAGTATGTGATGAATGGCTGAACTAAATGACATAAGTGAAATAATACCATCTCTAATTCACAATATCTCATTTTAGTATGAGAGAAGATCATACATGAATTATAATCATGCACACACAAAATTAATAGAAATGTAAAATAAAATACTTTAGTTATTTAGTTGTGACTATTAAATTAAATTTGTCTTATTTTTATTCTTATTTCATAAAACTTACACAACATGGTTTAGTAGTTTAGTAATTTATGCCTTTGACAAATAATTATTTAAAGTTAAAAGGAAATAAAACTAAAATGCTGAAACACTGAATGCAAATATTATTTGTCATAGCAAAAAAATTGTTATAAGGACATATATGTTGGAATTTAGAGTGGGAACACTGGTAAACAAAGTGATAATTAAAAATTAGTATACATAAATTATGATTATAAAAAAATTCAAAAGTATAGAAACATCATTTCCTAACATGGAAATAATGTTTATCAGGATATAAATGTTAAATATCAGGACAAAATCATTGAATCTCAAAAGTCATAAATATTGATCTGAAGTATATAAAAATTGATCTTTAGTATATAAATGGTGATCCTCAAGATGAAAATTATGATTCTTGACGTAAAATGTTGATCCTCATGGTAGAAACATTGATACTTAGAGTGGAAATGTAGATACTTAGAGAAAAAAACATTATTACTAAGTGATCCTTAGAAGATACCTTGACATATACATAAATGCAAAAGTGTTATATGGAAACTCATTCCCAAGAAAAGTAATGATAAAAACCAAAACATATATGTTAGTTCATAATAAAAGGAAATATAAAACTAAAAATAGAAAATACACTCCAAATTATTCCTAAATGGACAACAACTTGAATTAGAAGTGTTTTTGACAAAACCTATTAAATACTAAAACCAATTGTGAATCTCCCTCAAAACAATAAAAAAGTGTAATAAGTTGAAAAGGGAATGAGTCCCATCAATAAAACTGAAAATGTGTATGCTTAAATTCAAAGTTTGAATAGAAACTAAAAACAACTCTAGTTCTTACTCTAAATCTAAACAACACTTTTGATTAATAAATACATAAAGAAAACCAATTTACATTTACTCACCTAATGAAGAACACTATTTTTCAAGTATATTTGCTTATAAAATGTTGAAAAATTATGGTTGCTCCAATGGATTCATGCAATAATTTTTGCAACATATACTTATGAAGAGTGATAATAAATAGATTCAAGTGTTGTCAAATATCTAAAATTTATCCACCATGCTCAAACCTCCTTCAATATGGAGGATGAATATATTTATTATATATTTTTGGAGGGAGGAATAAATGGTTATGATTAATTTGGATTTATTCAAATTATTTGATTCTATATTGTCTAGATTTGTTTTTCATTCAATGAGGAAGTTGAGGTAATTAGAGGAATTGTGAAATTGTTGAGGGAGTTGAGGGAATTGATTGGTAGCTTTAAAAAAAAATTTAAATGGTTTATGAGTTAGTTTGTGTGGGTTAATGAGTTTATTTGAGTGGGTTAATGAATTAGTTGAGTGATTTGAATAAGGTGGTTAAGTAGTTCAATGTGGTGATTTATTAATTTATTTATTATTATTATTTATTTTGTGTGCATGAGATTAATTAATATAATTAATAGTGATTAATTTAGCTAATTATTTATTGGATACTATTGGTGGTATTATGTAGGATTATTTTATTAATGTGATAATTTTAGATGGGGGATTATATTTTTATTGTGGTGATGTTAGATGAAAGATTGGGTGATGAAAAAATTAAGGTGGTGTGATTAAGGTGGCAAAATTAGGTTGTGTACAAGTACAACTCTAGAGTAGAGTAGAATTGAGAAAGAGATTAGATAATCTTAAATAGTGATAATGCTTATCTAAGGGCCTGTTAATATAGATGCACATTTATAGTGACCTAGTATTTGGGCTATGGAAGTAGACTTATAAATTATATGGGAAGGAAGAGTGTGAAAAAGTTTGTGTAATATATTTAACACAATTAGACATCAATAAGGATATTATTTTGAATGTCATTATGAGTCATGTCTAAAAATGTCTTTTAGAGTGAAGGAAGTGGAATGCCACTAAGGAGTAGTGTAACTATTCACTTGGACTTCTCATTTTTATCTCCATCTAGAAGGAACATAACATTTATTTTTTATAGGATTTATTGAGAATCTACAAGAATTTAGATAAATCAAAAAATTAGTATAGAATTCATTTTATCACCAAAGTTCATTTTAGTGAAATATTTCATTGCATTGGTTTTCTTGGCTAATGAATTACAACAATTATTGGTATGATTTTTAATAGTGTATATTGTTTAGGGACCTTATAATAATCAAGATAAGTGTAACACATGCCCTAAAACACATATTTTTTTTCTTCTTTTTTTGAATCTATCTACCTGATTAGGGTATGGAGAAAAGGTGAATTTTATATATTATCATAAATAATTTTTAAAAAGCTAGGTAAGTTTTTAAATCCTTAAATCTAATGAATATAATCATTAAAAACATTTTATCCTATTTTCCACTTAATATAAACATAAAGTTTATGGTGTTTACAACTATTAAAGTATGAAGGACATTGAGGTCCTCATTTTCTTTCCAAAAAACTATGATTTTGATTACTATACATTGATTACTAGCATTTTATTTTTAAATAATAAAGACACATTCTAATCCCCCCCCCCCCACTTTTCTTTATTACTTTAGTTTTTCATAATTATTTAGGTGTGGTTTAGTGTTTATATTCATTTAGGAATAGTTAAATTTGTATATGGATATTTGTATTGTAATTTGATTTCAATCCATTTATCTATTACACATTTTGGTGATCCTTCATTGCCTTGGATGTTCATTATCCCTATAGGGTTAGATATTACTTCACATAGTGTCAAATAATGATTTATCTATTTTTTATAGGTTTTATTCCATTTCATGCTCTTAGATCTACTATCTATAGCTTACATTTGCAATATTACAAGCTTTAGGTCATTATTAAATTTATAAAAGTCTATTTTCAAAATCTTACCATGATTTATAAAGTTTTGAAAACTTATATATCTCTTTTTAGGTTTTTTTGTGCACTAATAGATTTTAATAAATTTGTGACGCATTTTGTGTCATTTTTTTTTGTGATTAATGATGTAGTTTTTCATATAATTTTTTACATGAAAAAATCTACATCAATAGTCTGTAGACACTAAAATTAACATTTATTTCTAAAACAATACACTTATGACCATCTTTTATACACATTTTTTTCATACCCAAATTCATGGTTCTAAATTGCTATCCCTCTAGCTCTATGTAGATGACCCTTACTCTTAAATCAATTATGATATGTGATGATCCTATTCTTCATTCCAATAAATCTAAACTCACTATAATACTAATCCACACTTTCATTTTAGATTTATATATTCCTTAGACAAGGTCACTCCTTCAAGACTATACTATTCATCAATAATGCTTAAATACATCGACCACATCCTCCTTCCAATCAATGGGTAATTACTCAAATTAAAATTCACCTTACAGTTCCTTCCAAAGATTTCATAAGTCTCATTTAATTAATTTCAAAAATAATACTATAAAGCCAAATTTTCTAACCATTGTTCACTATAGGTTCATGTGATTAAAAATCCCTAGCATATATGCACGTTTAGGGGAAGCACCTATTCTTCCCAATTTTATGTAAACATATCCCTAATATCAACAAGCTAAATTATATACACCTCCAAGGTCACAATTAATTGTTTATGCATTAATTTCACCATAATTTAAATAGTATATAACATTTTACTAGTATTCACACACACCACTGTAGCATGGGATTGTTGGAAATATTGTCATTGATGTCAAAGGTCTAGCATTATTGGTGATAAAGGCCCCATTGCATTTAATGGTATTTTTAATATTAATATCTTGGATAATGTGTGTTAATATTTATTTAATATTAATGAATATATTTTTGTTTGCATATAAGTCAAAAGAGGGCCCATGGAAAAGTCAAAGAGTCATGGGGTAGAAGATGAAAGAGGAATGGGATGCATTTTCTCATGAAGAGTCATCTTGAGTAATTCCAAGAGTCACCATGTGAATAAAAAAGAGGGTATGGCACATTTTTCCATGAAGGGACACTTTGAGGAATATGAAAAGTCATCAAGATAAAAACAAAAAAGGAAAGGATGATTTTGACCATATGACTTTTCAAATGTAAGGATATGAAGGGTTATGCAAGTTTGGTGCCATTTTCCATGAGGATTGAAGGGTCACAAAGGTTGAATGCAAAAGTTCATTTGGAAAGCTATAAATAAAGGCTTGACAAACTATTTATAATATTCAAGAGAGTGCATGGTTTGTAGTTGTCT